>VYZW01000706.1:142838-214349 GCA_013401315.1 Balaeniceps rex
TTATTTCAGCCACCAAACTCTAGTTGTTAGATGGTAAACACTTTAATTCACCGTTACTCAGAGCCTGATTTGAACAAGTTACCTAGAGGAAAATGGTTTAGTGTCCTGAGCTAACGGTTGTGAAGATTTAAACAGAAATCTCTCATAATGGGGATGGTTCTAGAAAGGCTCCATTATGGGTGTGAGCCACTGTTCTGGACTTTTTAAACACAGCCCCCTACACACTGTAGTGCCAGATGGAGGTTTTCAGATCTATATCAGTCTGCAGACCTAAGTTTTAAAATTTCAGATGTCTTTGCATTTTTCTGCACTAGGTTATGCCTGCAGGTATCGCGCAGTGCAGTAGGTAGCATCTAAACTGCATCATCCTTTGGCTAATTTGAGCAGGAATTTCGGTGTCCCTTGGAATCGTGCTCCTCCCTGCTTCATCCAGTTGAGGGAGGCCAGTAATTTGCTGGTGGCCGTTTAACCTCAGGAGGCCTTTTTGCCTTCCTGTCTCCTACCCCACACAGCCTAAGATGCTCATGCCAGCAAGCTGAGCTGAGGCTCGCCTCATTTCCTCCCCTGTAATTCCACTCTTTACTTGGAAGAAAAGGCGGTGAGTAGATTAAACTTGCTCCTTCCTCTGCGGCCAGTCTATCAGTCCTTCCTGTGTATGGGAACACAGACCAAGTCACATCGAGTTCCAGTAGTAATTCAGATAGAGACAGAGCCTTCACTTGAACTGGACCTTGCATATGAATATCTCAAAGAATTCAAAAATTACAGTTCTGCCGTGTAAATAAANGGTCCCTGTAACCTCACAAGCCAGAAACAGTTACAAGGTCATGTCCACAACAAGTAGTAAAACCTTGTTTTATAAAAAGGTCTCATCTATCCAGAAAATGTGTTTTCATAATTAAATACGTGTGTGTGTAGATTATAAAACTGTTTGGGGAAAACAGCTGGAAGATAAATGTCCAATGAGTTATTTGTATGTTAAGATAGCCTATGTTTAGTCTCATTCCAGAGATCATGTGACTGATCAAACCAAATTTCTAACAAAAAATTCAGAATATAGGTTATTTTTGGACTAAGAGAATAAAGTTTTCCTCTGCCACGATGCCTACAAAAGGAGCTGGCAATGCCAGGGAACATGAAACGCTGAGACTATTGCTTATCATAGTTGTTGCGTAGATTTCTTTTATTTCTTGTTTGTTTGTCTCCATCTCTCTTTTGTCCTACATTTAGATATTAGGCTCCTTGGGCAGAGCGTGATTCGGCATTCATTGTTACAACAATCATTTTTCCAAAGGAGCTCACAATTTGGGACCAAACGATGATGGTAATAGATATTGAATGTAAGACACAAAAGAAAGCTCCACAGCTGAGCTTGAATTTAAAAATGCAACATTATAAAAGGTTTATGAGAAAGCACAGGTTTTGCAGAGTCCTGTTTAGTTCCTCTTTCAGTCTCTGATGTATGACAGCCTGATGTATTCCAGGGAAGATGTCACCACAGGCATCTAGCAGAGTTTCCTCCTGGTGATACCTCTGTAAGTACTCAGCCATCCCTGGACATGGCAGAGAATATTGGGTCACACGTTTATATTTCATGTGACTTTCCTATGAATCATATCTCCTTTTGTCACCAGAGCATCCCATCTCACCACTCCCTTTCTGAGAACTTAGTTGACTCATCACTCCTAGGTTTCTTTTTCCTTGGCGCACTTCTCTTTCCCTTCATCTGATGCCAGTCCTGCCTTATTCCTTGGCACCGTTGTGATACCTGTATGCGTTTAAATGTCATTTGCAGAGCCTAAGTGTGCCATTTGAACACAGTCCTAGACGAAGGGGAGAAAGAGGTAGGTTAGAGTGGCACCATTCCTGGACGACCAGCAGGAGATGGAAAATGTCCATGAATTCAAGGCTGTTTTCAGGCAGCCTAAATTCTACCTGTGTTCTCATGCCTTTTGTTATCCACAAGATATTCTGGACCTTCAGGGTTGCCAAACCAATAGGAAACCAAAGCTGAACTAGGAGAATTAGATGAAATACAGCTGTTGGAGGCCACATGAGTCTGTGTCCCTCGCAGTCATGGAGCTTACTGGCAAAGCTATGTGAATAATGGACTATTTTTGTTTTCTGACAATTCTGAAAACATGCAAGAAAAATATTTGTAAAGAAGTTTTGAGTGTATTCAAAACAATCTGTCTTTAAAAAGCATGTGAACTGAAAAGCTGTCAGCCTTCCTTCTTGGGTCAAATGAGAAGTTTCATTTCATTTGTGTTCATTTAAATGTTTTTGTTAATTAAATTTTCTTTAAGCTTTAAATAAAAACCTCACAAAATTTGAAGTAAGTTTAGAATTATTAATTAAAAATGCAGATATTTCCTTTAGAAAATTTGAAAACTAAACATTTAAATGTTTTTGAACTGTTTTTATTGTTTGAGATGGTTATTTTAAACCACTAGATTTTACAGAAACTAGCACAGAGCTGCGGAATATTTTGGTTGTTCAGAAATGAGACAACATTTGCTGTAACACTTTGCCCAGGTCTAGGCATCAATCTTGCCTCTTTTCCCTCACTGTGTAAACTCTTTAAGATGCTACCAAAGACAGTATACGGCTCGACTCAAGGCAATGGCTGTAATATTATTTGGTCCTAACACGACCTGTACAAGTAGAGAAAGAGGTATCATCATCTCTGTTACTTGGAATTTTTTACTTTCTAAGGGTTTATAATGTAAAACTGTCCATACTGCTGCCAGAAAGGCACACAGTCTGAGGAGAACACAGATGTAATTGAAAAGGGAGTCTGAACGCTACAAATGACACAAGAAAGTGTGCTTTGTATTTCTGCATGGGATTGTTTTGTCTCAGGCAACACTGGCCAAATTGCTGAGCTGTGGGTTTATACTGTCTCAGGTGCTCTCTTCAGTAAGGTGAAGTTGTTTGCATACAACGGAAAAAGGTGTCTGCCCATCCATTCCCAAAGACAGCAGTAAAAGTCCCTCCCACCTGCAGAATGTATATTCATCTGTTGATCCTCCTCGCAAATGGAGAAAGGCAGTTAAAGTGGTAGAAGCAAGGTTAATGCTTGGACCTTTACTTGGAAATAAGCCAGTAAAAGAGAAATAAATGACCACAAAGAGTGGAAGATGATCAATTAAAATTTCTTTAGAACAAGAAGGCTGCTGGTACTTCTCCAGGAACTTGGGGTCAAGTTCAGGTTCACACTTACCATCAGGTTGTGCTTCGCTATGTAAGTCACAAACTCATCTGGAGAAGTGATTCTGTGAAATAATTTGCCATTTGCCTAGGATCACCCACAGATGTCCCAGGACATCCAAGAATGAAAAAATTATTTCCTTAATAACAGGGCAGTGGCACTGAATCAGCAGCAAGACATGTTTGGTGCATGTGATTCTCATGAGCAATTTATATGCTATCTGTTGAAACAATGAAATATGGTAAAAATGGACCTGTGTGGCTGGAAAGCAGAAAGCCAATATCTGACAGACCTCAGTTGTGACTTTCACTTGAGAGAACTTAAGTAGTTGTGGTGCATCTGTGGTGCATCTCAGCGTCCAATGCACTACCTTTTTTTGCCACTTCACACAAAACCGTGGGGTTATTTTCCTTTTCCAGACTGAGGAAATCTTCTCTTAGAAAGTATGGTTCCAAGTGGTTTAAGCAAAGAGCTTTTTTAACACTTTTCCCACCCCTTTTTCCTGCTTAAGATGTTTTATCTTACCTTGGTATCTAAAGATCCTGTGACTATGATCTTTTTACTTATGCTTACCATAGGATGTAAACTCTCATCATGATGTGATAGTATTTGGCAAATGGTGACTTGTAATGGTGCAGTTTTGAGCAAACAAAAAAAATTCTGGGCAAGATTCAGCCTTTAGGAGAGCAGAGCTGTCTCTCTGCAGTGGTTATAGCGACAAATGTAAAACATTCGTACAAAGGGAATATATTAGTCACCAGCTGTTATTATAAGCCTTTCACGTTATTTAATGACCAGAGTAGGCTTTAGGCAGCCAAGCAGGGGACTGTATGGCCCCTAAGTGCCTCTTACAGCCTTGTAAAACCAGGGCATGATCTTACCCTCTCTTATCTCTAATGCTTCTTGAGAAACAAAACATACTGCTTGCTAACCATAGATCCAAACCACTACAGGGCTTGAGGGTGTTTCATTAGAACTCCATTAAAAATGAACAATCAAGATTTAAAAAAAAAAATCAAAATCCACAGAGCAAAGCTTCACAATATAAAACCTACCCAGTCTCCTTTGCCTTTCCTGTGAATGAGTGTGTGTTGCTTTTAATTTGCGACTCTTGCAACTATTAGGAGTGGCAGAATACTTCTATTTATTTATTTATTTGTTTAAACGGAGTTTTAAAACCCTGCACAAATCTGGGCACAGGCTTGAGAAAGAGAACTAGCAAAGACTCGGTGTGATGGTGTTTTGTTCTGCTTTTAGATGCAATTTTATCCATTGCTGCAGCTGGCTGTTCCTCTTTGAACAGCCAGGCTCTTCAGACCATGTGCTTAGGATAGCTTATAAATTGCCAGGATAGATGCAGATGATTGTGTCTGGCAGAATGTCTTTATGGTGTTGGTGGTAAAGGAAAAGCACATGTAATGTTATTGAATGCTGCTGGAAATATGATATCTGGCTGGTGCCTCGTGCCATCTATGATCCAAGTGATGGTGGTTCTGAAGTGACAGTCTGCCTGATACTGGTTTTAAACTATTTTCACTTAGAAGTGGCAAGCCTGATGGATATCTAAAACAAACTTTAAGAGAATTTAAGACAGATGAACTCTGGAGGTTTGGTTTTTTTTGACTCAAGATTATTAGGGCCCGGGGTGATTTAGTCTGAAAGCACCTCTGATCTGTGCTAGCACCAGTTGCTAGTGAGATATCTACATGCAGCTGCCAAAGAAAGGTCAATAAAAGGGTGACAAAAAGGAAAATAGGCAGTTGCTTAGATATATTGGAAGATCAACACAGTTTTGAGGGTCTACTCTCATCAGGAACAAGATGAAATGCAAGCGAGATACTCTACATGGTGTCACTCGAAGATCTCAGGGAAGCAAATGGCAGTAAACTGAAGTCGTCGGGGAACCAAGTTCAAAGCAATGGTTTGATACAGCACCCATGTTCAGCACAGAGAACCTCAGCCTTGCTCATTCAACATCCTCAAAATAATAAAAAAGTTACTTGACTCCATAACCACCACTTTCACACACCACTCTCTCTCAGTCACACGGCAAATCATAGTCAGACAGAAGGGGCAATATTCTGAAAACATTTACAATTAACTTTGCTCACCCATGCTGTCTTTGGAAAGCAGGTAGATACGAAAGTTCATAAACATTTGCAGTATTGGGATCTTAGCATGGAGTGTCTGAAACTGTTTTCTTCTTAGCCATCTTTCTTTTACCAAGATGAGTTGAGAATTCAAGATCTCAAAATACTTGGCAAACAGATAACTTCAGCATCTTTCGGCATATTCTAACTTAATCACATTGAAAAACTTTGATCTCTAGTCTCTAAGGTGTTGCTTGTTTATGTATAAACAGATTCACATTTTGAAATGAAAAGTTGGTTGTACTCGAAAAAAACCTAGGGATTGTCGTGCCTAACTCTGTTAATGCCATATGTAACTCCACTTGGCCTTTTTAATTACTGCTTCTCTTGGTCAGGAAGCCTGTTGCCGGGGGAAGACGCAGAGTGTGCCGTGTGCTGTGATCTCTCTCCTCCGGTGGTGGGACAGGGGCTCACGCTGGTGACCGAGCATGCCGGCTTTGTACGGCATTGCTGATGAAGTGAAGGGATTGTGTGCTGCTGGCTCTGAAGTGAAAACAATCACTCTGAAATCTCAGAGCTTCCTTAGAAATATAAAAAAATGGGGTGGGAGCATAAGTTAATTGTGCTTTTACACACTGTTATACTTGTCACCCTGCCAGACTCTACATTTCTTCCAAGGGTGAAATGAAAACTCCAAATTCATGTGGTTATGAAACAATTTCAGTATGAGCACTCACGAAGAATTATAAAGTGGGAAAGACACAGTACTGTGTCACAGCTGGTTGAGAAGGGTCTGAGCTGATCAAGGCTTCTTCCAGCTTGGAGGAGCCCTTTGGAATCTATTGAAACCATTCTGCATCTATCTGTATGTTGAATGCGTATAAGGTACTACAGAAAAGCTGATTTGTTACGACATTTCTTTGATTGGGAGATGAGACAAGTGGCAGAAGGCATCACTGTCATTCCAAGAAATCTCATTTCTCTGCAACTGGAGATTTAGGAAATTAATCTGGTTTGCCCTGATTTACACCAGAATAAATTCATACATTGGAAACTGGGCATGCCAAGAAATCACTGGCACTGCAGGGGACTTCTAGAGAAATAATGATTGCAGTGGGAGACCTTGATGAACAAGGACCAAACACCATTTTCTCTCCTGCAGTAATGGAGCCTGAGGTACCTGAGGGCCTTTGTAAGCTAAGCTGGGGTCAGCCCCACTTTGTTTTAGTCCTGAGACTGAGGGATTTTGGCAATGGCAATGCCATTTTAAAATCAACTTATTAACCCTTGTGATTTCATCCTGGACCACATGTACTTCATAAAGACTGTAATTACAAGGTCAGTCCTGATTTGCATCACCATGAAAGGAGAAACAGTCCCGAATAAGTATCTCATTGGACAGAGAGTGTTTTGCTTATTTTTGTTATTAGAGATAAGTCAAGGGGGGAAAAAAGTGCAGAAGGAGGAGGTCAAAATACCCTGAGGCTAAATCTAAGCTGGAGCCAATCCATATTAAAAACTTGAGTGTGCCTAAAGTTAGCACATGCAAATCTACTCTTTTAGATACATAAACTCATATCCTTAAAGATGTGTCATAGCCTAACTCTCGCTTGGGTGCTCAACTCCCATTGATAACACCATGTGCTAATTCAGGCACCCAGGTTTCCATGTAACGTTCTTACTATGAAGAACAGTTGGTCTTGAGGGAAAACATTTACATAGATGACAGCTATTTTCAGGAAAATGAAAAGTACTGGATGAAAAAGGAGGTTTTGACATTGTGTGAAATATGGGGTTTACACACAGTAGTTTTTGCTGTGTGTATATAAATGGGTGATTTACCATGTATTGATTTGCACACCATTTGTAAGCGTCTAATATATTTATTTATAGAGATGTATGGAAACCATGGTTTGAAAAGCAGTTTGCATAACATCTGGTATGTCAACAATGTAACCTTTCAATTTACTTGTTGGTGAAAATGTCAATATAATGAACCTGAACCCAGCATTGGTTTACACAAATTTCCTGGCAGACAAAGCAGTAATGATTTGCATGTCAGTGTAAGTGACATGTGCCCTCCAGTTTTGAGTAGTTTACACAGCTAAGAGGTACAAAAAGGGTAGAGCACGTGGCTGGTTCCTTACATACTTATGCTGGCAGTACAAATTGTGTGTATTTGTGTGGTGTGAAACGTTTAATCTCGTTTTGACTTCCAATTTTTCAAAGGCAGCCTTTGATTTTTCACTGAAACTGCCTTTTTTTTGTTGTTTTTTTGGATACATGGGAAAAAAGATAAGAGAAAAACTGTAGACCTGAAGGTGACACTAGATCCTGGTAGCATGTCATCCATGAGCCTTCCCTGGCTGCACTTGTTTCAATTACTGTTACAATTTATGTGTTTTCTACAGACAAAGATATCGTACTGAGATGTGATAGAGGAATCTAGTGGATTCTTGATTGCTTTTAATAATAATATGCCAACAGGAATGACAACAATAATATATTGTTTACACCTTATATATTACTGTCTGTACAAGATAGGTCACATAAATCACACGGCATTTTTTTCGCTCTGTGACTCATTGCCTGACACTTTTGAAGTAGGAAAGTAATAAATGCTGTTGATACTGAATAGCAAAAACCTCACTTAAGCGTAGAATCAAAGTCCATCAGGTGTTCCTCCTTGATTTTAGGGAGTTTAGGCCGGCACAGAGAAGTCGTTGCCCAGCTCCGATCATGAACCTACCTGTGTGAAAAGGCAGGAGTCCTGCTCTTAGAAAAGTGCCTCCAAACACAACAGTCAGCCTTGGGTTTCAGCACGTGGTGTGACAGAGGGGGTGGGCTGAGGGGGCTGCACGGTGGCAGCGGGACACTGCAGCTGCGCTTCCCCGCCATTTGCCCTCGCAGGGGCAGGACGCGGGGCTGACAGGACAGGTTATCTCCTTCCTTCGCCTTCCTCTTCTCCCCTGGCCCCGCACCCCAAAGGTCTGCTTTGTGGTTTGGATTTCAACCAAATTGCCAAAAAAAGGTGGAGGAGGGAAGGAGACAGTTACTTAACCACTTTGTGCGTGATTTTTCTCCCCTCCCCTTTTTTTTTTTGTTTTAAAGAATCGGACGCTATCTGTATCCCATTGTTCTGCCCACACTGTCCGGTTGGGACGTGATTGGGGTGGTCTGTGTCCGTATGCATGAGGGTCACAGGGAAAGCTTTGTGCGTCTGTTAGTATCTGATAGCTGTAAAAAAAATTAAAACCATATACAACCCCACACTCAAGCTGAGAAAAGGAAATTTCACCAGGTTTTCCAGAGCTTTCATTTTTTGTGGAAGATTTCTAGTATCTAGGCTGAGTACACACACTGAATCAATGCCAGCCATTTGTAAGAGTTTCTAAGGGTTTTTTAATCATTCTATTCTACTCGCTACATACATTTTCTATTTGTCCATTGTTAATATTTCCTTTATACGTTTTAAAAAAATTGTTGTCAGGTGATATTTTCCTTTTAATCCAGTTGGCCAAACTGCACTATGGGAGCCTGGAGCACATCCAGTGGCCCTGGGTGAGGTGCGTGCCCCAGCCCTCTGCAGCTCCTGGGTGGGAGGAGATGCTGGAGCAGAGCTCCCCCACATCTCCCTCAAACCCAGTTTCCACTTAAGGGAAATACAGGCCAGAAAGGGTCTGCAGTGACATTCGGCAGGGATCCTGACCGGGGTGCCTAGCATGCAAGACTTGCAGTGGAGCACTCTTTCCCTGCAGTCTAGGTGGATCCCAAGATCCTCTCAGATTTCCCAGGATTTGATGATCTGATTTTTTTAATAATTTCTTCAAAAATCACATTAACTCTTTGCATGAGACTTGTGATTCTAACACCATTTAAGCAAAATTTTTTATTAATACATGACATGCTTTAAGCAAATGCTTTTTTAGCCTGGGCCTTTTTAGCAAAATGAAGAAATTCAGTGTCTTGTCTGGCAGATAAGATGCACCTGAAACTGCATAGGAAAGAGCCTCTATAAAGGTTATGGGGGAAAGAAGGAATTGCTGGAGAATATTGGGCAGGGCAAGGCAAGGCAGGACAGGACAAGACCGATGAGACCGATGTATTTGTAGAGACGTAATACATAAAAATCACTAGTTGCACAAAGGAAATATAGCTAAGGGCCTTATTGGCTGATGTTAGGGGTTTTTTTAATGTACCTACACAATAATAACAAAACCCCTATAAATATCTGAATGGCACTGAAGTTTATTTACTTATTTATTTATTTATTTATTTCCTGCTTAGCTTGGGACTCCTGCTGAGTTTTCCTTCCAGCTGTGTCGACTCGGCACCCCGTCTGACTGGGGCTCTGTGTAACGTTCCATACAACACAGAGCATTATTTGGAGTTCCGAGCACACTTCCCACTGCATTAAAATAAAATTGAGTTCTCACAGGTCATGTTGCTGACCTAGCTGGTACAGTCCTCTAAGGGTCTTTCCCCTTTCCCCCTTTTGTTGTTGTTGTTGTTGTTTTGTTGTTTTGTTCCCCCTGTTGTTCTTTCTCTTCATCTGGATTGAAAAATGAGACACAACTGAGTTGAAACCCTAATCCCATCAAGTTTCTTTGCTGTGTACCCAAAACCTGCTCGACTCTCTTTCTCTCTACTGTATTTTTCCTGTAATGTTAACTTTCTCTGCTTCTTGTTTATACAGATGGAGGCAACACATTTGACTGCAAAACCAAAAGTACATAACTGCATCTACAAATCTACGTGCAGCCTCTTTTCTGTGACCTCTGGTTTCCAGCTTTAGACTAAATTTTAGCTTCTTGGCTTCAGACTCCTGGAAAGATGTGAAGCCCTTGAGTACCCACTTGACCACTCTTCTTCATTTTAATGCTTGTTTATCTTTCCTGCTTTTTCATGCTCTGGACTATTAACAAAGCAAGAAAGTGCTTCTCAGGCTACAAACCCACTGTCGTATCAGCCAAGCCTCCTTCTAATGCGCAGAGAGCAGTCGTCTGTGTCTGCACACGAGTTGACTTTTTGGTGGATACTGAGGTGATTCAGAGCTGCAAAGAGCCTGGCAGCGCGTGCTCATCCGTGGAGAACAGAGCTCCTTGCTTTTATATTTTCAGAAATGCATGAGGGCTGAAAGCAAAGCTACTGAGTAACACGCATTTGGAGGGAAAGGCCTGGCAGCCATCTCCAAATGCCCTCGGAGGCTCCTTTCACTTGTGCTATGAAGGAAACAGCAGTGACTAGAGGAGAGTTTGACTTGACTGGAAATGAGGTGGGGAAGAGAATAACAAAAAAAAAAAAAGAAGTCAGAGGAGAGGCTCACAGGGGGTTGAGTTTTGTTTTAAGGTTCTGATTTATCTGAGCTGAGCATGGCATCAGCTGAAATTCAGAACGAAACTAGGACACAAACTTAATTGCAAAACCAGCTGAAACCACAGGACGCAGTGACAGAAAATTCTCACTCATTTGAGGCTGGCATAAGGTTTCACTCAGAGCTTCAGCGGGAGGTTTTGGGGCCCCCAAAACAGATTCAGGGAGTTAAAATTCAGTTGCTTTCCCAAATTCAACCCTGGACTAGCAGAAGTATTGAGGGGGATGATTAGAGAGCGTCCACATGAGTAGGAGTTACGACTGGCTGGCACATTGCTTTTCCACCTAACAGTGAGATTTGTAGGGGATGTGTTGTAACTGTTGGTGTAAACGGATACAGTCATCCTAAAAGACCTCTATTCAATGCCATGACAATGAGCGACACAGAAAAGCCAAAGGCCGACCGTTGTTTCTCTTGCAAAAAAATGAACCAAGAACCTCAGACCTACTGAGGCCGGCCAGCCGCAGTGCTTGTGCTGTTCTTCTGATTGTCGGCTGCTGATGGCCGATTCCTGGAAATAACCAGGCAGAGAGAGAAGTCTTTGCCCAACATGAGCAGACTTGTGGTTGTGTTGACAAAGCCAAAACAACAGCTTAAAGCAAGTAATTCCAGCAGTATCGCTCCCTCGCCTGTCACTGTCTCTCTGCTGCTCCCTAAGAGAATGTCTTCTGCTACAGACATTTATCTCACTTCGGATTTTGCTCCTTCTGCCACTATACTGGTTTTTTCTACAAAGACAGACTTTTCTGGCTCTCAGGAGCCCGAAGTGTACTTTTTCCTATACTAGATGCAGACGTGAATCCTGTGGGATGGGTTCGGGCTCAGGGAGGTGTTGCACAGAGACACTCCCTGGCACGGGTGCCCACCCTGAGCCATTGGGGAGTCCCTCCACTTTGCTCCGACTCCCTCGTTGCGACAGGGGCAAAGACGTGCAGGGGAGAAGCTGCAGAGTTTTTGTTTCTTCGTGGTATTTTGGAAAGCCAAAAATTTCTGAGGTTGGAAGACATGTTGCCTTCAGCTCTAAACTGTGCTTTCCCTGGGTATCCTGAAGGTCATGAGACTGTCGGGAGGTCCGATCCTGTGTGCGCTGGGGGAGGCTGAGGGTCTGATGCAAAGCCTGTTTATATCATGAAAACGGTGGCTGCTGAGCTGAGTGGGGTTTTGGGTAGCAGTGAGGCGAATCCTGCTGCTGGGATAGGCGAACCATTAAAATGTGCAGGTTTTTCTGGTGCCTTTGGCACTTGGAGCTAATGGGTGTGAAATCAGACTTTTCACTTCTGCTTTTCATGTGCATGTTCAGTGTGATGCACGTATGGTGTGAAGTTTTGCAATCGGTAGATTTCCCCATCAGGTTTGGTTTCTTTCTCTCATTTTTGCAAGGGATGAACGGGATATCGCTTCTCAGCAAAACATACAGTAGTATATTGGGGGTGGGAATCCAAGAAAAATAGTATCTGAATGTTATTTGTCTTACAAGCAAGTACATGCAGGCTTTTATTATTTCTCTTGTCAATCGGACATTGAACAGTTGTGACATCTGTTGCAAGTTATTGTCCCCCAGAGACATTTCACGCAGTTTGGAGTTTGCTTTTTTTTCTTCCACCACAAATAAAGCCCAGAATTATCTCCCTGTCCCCACAGAGGCAAGCAGGAACCTCCTGAGAAAATGCTGCGGACTCCAAGGAGGTGGGGAGGTTTAGCAGAAGGGGGTGTTTGGGTCCTCTCTGCACTACCATGGGCTGAGCAGCGAAACCCCCAGTTTGCACCGTGAGAGGGAACCCCACCGAAGTCCACAGGAGTCCACAAAGACTGAGCGCAAGCCTGCAGCTCCAAACCTCCTGAACCATCATCCTGGGCTGCATCGGGGACAATTGTGGTGGTGTTCGCAGGTTTGCGCGTTGTTGACACCTCCCATACTGCTGCTGGGAGCTGGGAAGGCCACAGCCAAGCTGGCTTTCCCTTTCAGCCTGTCCGCCTTTATCAGGGAAGAAATACTGTCTGTTTGTTTAGGTGAGATATTAGTCTGCCCCTGGAGCTCCAGGTCACTGTAAATGTAACACAAGCCCTATTTCCTGTTAGGAAAGGAGAAAAAATATGCCTGTGAATTGTCTCTGATGTGCTGCCAATTGTCAGAGAAGATTCAATTTGGTGGAGAATTACTGTGCTCTTAAAGAGCTGCACCAGTGACAGAGATTTAGGGCAGCTACTCCTGCCAGAAATGGGAGATTTGTCTTTGATTTCCATAAAACCAGAGTTGTGACTGGTAGCAAGTTGCCCCTCTGTGTTGCTTGAGGAAAACTGAATGGCTTGGAGGGGAGGTTGGAGCAGCGGTTCAGGTTAATGGGACCGTTGTGGGACATGAAGGGGATGCCTAGACGTGGCTGAAGGGCAGAGCCTGCAAGGAGGGCTGGGCAGGAATTTGGGGCAAGGCTGGCAGGTGCTGGGGCAAAGCTTTCTGTCAACACTCCACTATGATAAAGGAGAAATGGCATTTTCTTGCCGCCTAGCCAAAAAGCCAGACCAAGAGAGACAAGAATTTGCTCTGTGTGTGTGTGTGAGATGCACACGTGTGCTCACTGCTAATCCAATAAAGCAAATATGTGACCTGTGGAATGACCCAAAGCTGCTACAATAAATAGTGCTATAGATCACTCATGTATTTTACTTTCTTTTGCATTTCCTGTATCAAGGCCGATTTCAGCTGTCATCTAAACTGGGTATGCCTTCCACAAACGCAGCAATGTGTGGACAGGTAAACTCGATTCACCCATTTGGTCTCTCTTATGATAGAAACCCCTCCCACAAAACCCCACAAAACTGGCAACAAAATGGTTTTCCTTTTTTTTTCATTATGTTTATTGCAAAGAGTAATATTTCAACTTAGGCCTGCGTTAAGGTCCAGTGCACTTAGGTAAAGCTGGTGTTGACAGAGTAAGCCAAGCAACATCCCTGCCTTCAGAAACATTCATCTGCCAAAGTTTTCTGTGGCAAAGAAATTAAAAAAAAAAAAAAGTTTATGGACTATGTCCTATGAAATTGCCTGTATGTTAACTGGATATCAAACAGGCACTTTGCAACCTGGCATCCTCAGTGTGTCCATGTGCCAGCTCTGAACCTTCCACAAAAGAGACCATCTTTTTCATGTTAGCCTTAGTGGCAGAGTAATTATTAAATAAAAGCTGTATAATCCATGAAAATAACCCTAAAGAGACTTAATTTTTATTTAGCTGACTACTGCAACAAACAATAGCTTGCTCAGTGGTTGGAAGGAGACCAGAAGAAATGCAGAAATGCAGAAATTTTGAAGAAGGCAAAGGATATAAGGCATGCTCTTTTGCCATTTGGTCCCCTGTCCTAGTTATTGTTACAGATCGGGTGTGATTCAGCCGGTGCCCAATGCTCTCTTTCTCTCCCCAGTACGTTCAGGCAGAAGGCACACTTCAAATGCTATCTCTCAATCTATGGGCACTCACCCTGGTAATGTCTGAGTATGTCTGAATCAGCTAGGGCACGCCTAGCATCAGCAAAATCATCCTCCCTGTGGTCCTTTGAAATAGGGTAAACTCCTCCTGTGCTACGGTCCAGGCTTCCAGGCAATGCCGTGGAGATTTAACATGTTCTCTTGAGCTGTTTTTAAAAATCATCAAAGTTTTTCCTGGAGTGCTGGAGCTCGGCGGGGTGGGTGAGCCCGAGCGAATCAGCTGCTGGATGCAGTGCAGTGGTACAAAGCGCCCGTGCATGCTCCTGTGTCTTCCCTGTGGGGATTTTCCCGGCCCTTCAACTTTGCCCAGAAGTGCCTTGTTCTGTGGAAAGCACAGAAACTGCTGCTACTACAAATAAGTATTTCTGTCCTCCTTTCACTGTGCCCCTGTGTTTCAGAGTAATAGCATTGCAGGTAGGAAAAAAAATCAAAACACATCATCTTATTTTGTCAAATGCTGCTTAACAGAGATGTGGGGTCAAAAGTCAGTGCTGCAGCCCGAACCGTATGTCTGCAAGGCTTGTGGCCTCCCCACTAGCCACTGCAATCCCTGCGTTGTGCCGGTCTCCCTCCCTCCCTGTCCCCGTCCCTCTCTCAAACATTTGCCATCTCCATCCTTGGCTTTTGATAGAGCTGATCAGCTGACGATTTCGCTCTTGTTCCTTCAGCCTTTTGCTGGCTGCCTCCTAAACACGTGCCTGCATTAGGCTCATCGTGCTTTCCCTTGTTGCGTCTCTGCTGCAGTATAATACATAAATATGTGTATATGTATTATAGATACATACATACTTATACTAACATCGAGGGAAACAAGTGGTTGGGCATCAGTTTTGCACTAAATGAAGGTAGGAGGGTATTAACAAGAAAGCAAAATGTTGGGAAAGGCTCCTCTTTCCACCTCCCTTTGCCTGTGCTCTGAAATCGCCTTTAGAGATGGCTCCATCTTTCCAAAAGTCACCCTAAATCCTATTAATCCCTTTTTTATTTTAGTCAATTGAAAAATATGCAATTGAAAAATCGAAAAATATGTTTCTTGTGTGATAAATACATTTTAAGCTTCTTGGTCTGTCAGCACAGAAGATGTCAAAACTTAATGCTTTAAAATCAACGTAAGTGATAAGACTTTTAATATACTTTCTAGCCTAACACTCTAAAATACTTCCTACATTTACAAACATATATTCAGAGCAGACCAGTACTGTTTAGGACACAGGTGGGCATATCTGAAATACCGAGGGAAAAAGCATCTGCTACTACAGTGTCATGAACTGTTGGGAAAAATAACTATTACTCACCAAATCTAGGATCCAGTTCCTGGGGAAAAGATAATTTCTCCTGAAAACACCTGCAGGGTAAAGTTTATTCCCCTTCTGTCAGTGTTAGTAACAAAGTAAGGATGCTGTAATAAATAATGGCAGGGGCTGAAAAAGATGTGAGAGGATGGAAAAGAAATCATTAATCCACTGCGCCAACTCTGCTGCATCTGATAATAGCCAGCAGATACTGGACCGCCAGCACATCACTTTTATCCAGAGGTTTATCTCCTCACGTGCACCATTTGTTTTGCTTGGGTTTTTTGTTTGTGTGTCTCCCCCCTGCCCCAGCAGCTCTGAATCTTGTCCCCTCTGTAAAAAGATTCAGGTATACAGGAATACCCATCTTTGGCTCTGATCTTACTACCTTTATCTCATACAAAAGTAAGTATTTCCTAAAAATCCGCCTCTGCTCCTTCCCTGACTGCGATCCGCTGCAGCTTCGTAGGTAGCCCATGGAAAACAGCTTAACAAGGTTACCACGGTGTCACACTGAAAGTAGCCAGCAACTCTTTTCAGTTTATTATTCGTGCTGTTAAGTATGACCTGGAAATTTGTATCGTTGTATAACCAGATGTCAGTTCCTTCAATTCCTACAAAGCAACTCTTTTTCTCCTCTTCCCCCTCCTTCGCTGGCTATCCAGAGAAATGAAAAGCCCACAACGTGAGTTCATGCTCCTGACAAGATGAGTATTGTCAGGAATATACAAGCTGTGGTTTTTCCTTTCTGCATCCTGAAAGTGAAGAAAAAAGACCTTTGATGTATCCAAAGCTCTGTTATTCTTTTTCCTTCTTTGAGCTAATAAAAGGTATCATTATATTATCACACTTGTGTCCCTTCCATGTTTATCCTGGCCCAGATTCTGCTCTGCAACAACAAGAACATAAAACATCCCATGAGAAACCCTAGGTTAAGTTTATTTGACTTTTTTTTTAACCTATGTTGTAATCAGGATTGTTTTGCTAACTTAGTTCACCGAGGTAGTTTTTGGTAAAGGCTAAGATTTGCTTAAGTGGCCAGAAAGAAAATACATATGACTGGTTTATGCCTTGCCACCCTGAATCGTAATGTTTTGTTTATTATGATTTTGGACATGTTTTATTGGTGAGTGGAGAGGTCACAGCCTCGCATTTAGAACCTGTATTTGTGCTTTACGGGTTCTGGGATTTGAAACCACAAGCAGTCGCTGAACTTTCTGGCTGCCTTAGGTAACTGTGTGGTGTGACCAAGTGGCCAGGCCAGGTCCTCTCCTCTGTGCTCAGCCTGCCAGGAGCAAAAGTGTGACATTGGCCAGTGACCGGAGGTCTCCAAAAGAGCAGACAAGAAAGATGAGGCTGAAATAGCCCCAACACAGCATACTTCGCCCTCTCCTCCTTCTCCTTCTCCTTCTCCTTCTCCTCCCCTTCTCGACTTCTCCTCTCCTCTCCTTCTCCTCTCCTTCTCCTCTCCTTCTCCTCTCCTTCTCCTTCTCCTTCTCCTCTCCTTCTCCTTCTCCTTCTCCTTCTCCTTCTCCTTCTCCTTCTCCTTCTCCTCTCCTTCCCCTCTCCTTCTCCTCTCCTCTCCTTCTCCTCTCCTTCTCCTCTCCTTCTTTTCTCCTCTCCTTTCATCTCCCCTCCCCTCCCCTCCCCGCCTCTTGTTCTTAAATTTTGAGCTTTCTAGTCAATCTTTTCTTTTGGAAATAAATGCGTTTGGAAATAAATATGCATTCATATCCCACCTAGAAAACATTTCAAAGATATACTCAGCCCAACTTCTGTAGTGGTGGATCCCATTATAACAACTCAATAGAAAAGACTCTTCTTTCTACAGATGGAAAAATGGGTTTGGGATGTATCCAAAGCTTTGTATTTCCAAAGAAATCAGTGATGGAACAAAGGTGCCTTCACTTCAAGA
Source organism: Balaeniceps rex (assembly GCA_013401315.1). NCBI lineage: Eukaryota > Metazoa > Chordata > Aves > Pelecaniformes > Balaenicipitidae > Balaeniceps > Balaeniceps rex. The sequence continues at coordinate 160,202 of VYZW01000706.1, forward strand.
GGGTTTTCTAGCCTCAGACTGTTCAGTGAGAGCAGTACCAATGCCAGGTAATACCTGGAGCTGTGGCAAGCTTGGAAAGATTTGAGGCAGACTTGTTTCAAAGCTGTTTAAACAAAGGGGTAAAATTTCTCCTATAAAGCATTCAGTGAAGTGAGGGATGTTAAGGTGTATGAAGAACAGCCATGCGCTAATTGTTGTGCTGTTTCATTTAAAAGCTGAGCAATTATGGTATAACACAAACATGTATTTACTGCAATCAGTGGAATTGCAAAATTCCACCCTGGATGCTAAATGTTCAGGTGTTTTACTGCCATGTGTTTCATGTACGGCTTGCATCAGGGGTATTCAAAATTAGCTCGGTCTGAAGTTCTTCACATACATTGTGTGCCTATGGCATATGCCAAATTCAAAGCAGTGTCTAAGAATAAATGAATCCTCGTTAACCTAATGGGTTGTACCTATTTTACAGTGGGGAAAACTGAGGCCCAGAGAATTCATTGGCTGCATTATGCCACTCAACCCACAGCAACCCTCAGGCTGATGATTTTCTGCCATTTGTTCATAAGTTCTATTTATCTGACGATATTTTGTGTCACTGGTACTAATGGCAACAATTCCGGTGCAGCCATTCCCTCCCAAAGCAAGGACTACAGTGAAGCTACTACAACAAACAATCCTTGTTGGCCAACATTAACTAGTAAATCTCCTTTAAGTATTTCCAAATTCAGCACGTTCAGTTTCATCCCCCTGTTGGAAGACTCCTTCTATTAAATACCATTTTTCCAGGCCTTGGTGGGATGGGTAAAAGAACTGCATTAGTCTGTAAACTCACCCTGGGGAGATCCTGGTTCAATTCTCACCTCCAGTTATTTTGTTCTGGGTAGTGTGGAATAAGGTACTGAGGATCAGCCCTTTGACCTCAGTTTTTTTTTTCTTGAAGAGAATAAATGCAGTGAAATTGTCCTGCCTAAACCAAATGATCTCTTCAAATGCAGAATTAATACGTTATAAATACAATAAAACTACACAATCTTATTGCCAAGATGTATATTTTTTCTTCCATTCTCAATGTTTTCTGATGTTATTTTTGTCATGGCCATTTACTAAATATATATACACATTCTTCCTATTTACTTCAGTATCCAGCTTCAAGATTTCTTGTGGTTTCCCCAGAATTGCACAAATAATTCACAGATCATCCGTCAGAGAAAAGATAGAGCTGAAAGCCACCCAAAGGAAGAGATCACCCCACTGGCTCTGTAAGGGCAGGTACTGATGGGGTGTCAGTGCTGGACTCACTGGAGAGGTGTGGGGATTGATGAGGAGAATGATGACTCCTCCAAAAGGTATTTACAGATTTTTGGTGCTAATAACTTTACTACTGGTTTCACAAACACGTCAGAAATGAAAACCAAACGTTGTATAGTCATACAGAAAAGTAAGCAGCAATGTATAAACGAATGAAGCAAATACGGTTAAAAACATCGCGCTGTCCCAGTGCGTGGACTTCAGAGGAGGGAAGAGACTAACTAGAGGGGAACAGGCGTAAAAGCTGTTGTCTCCTGAGAAGACGTTTGGGAACTTGGGATGCAGAAGGAATATGGTGTAGTACAACTGAGAGGTGCAGTACTGTGCAACGGCAAAAGCTTTTTTGTACAGATTAGAGTATTTTTACATTTGCTCCAGTTCTCTCTGGCTGATAATGGTCGTTTGCCCATCAGCCCGCAATGGGAAAGCTCTTTCCACCAGTCAGTGTACATTGGCAGCAGTTCTGCTTTCCGCTCTGAGAACAACCCACTCTGCTACCAGCAGAAGCTGTGAGAATTTAGCTTTGTTTGTTTTCCTTACCCCCCTAAGAGGAGGTTGTTCCCGAAAATGCTTGTAACTGTTTCTCACTCCAGGTATGTTCCTCCCGTGGGTTCTCAAGCTGTGGTCTGTGGAGTATGAATAGCACATGAAGTCATTCCTGCTGATACCCACAATGAAACATTAGAAAATCATGCAGTGATTGGCACGACAGTGGAGAAGGGCAAATGTACCGCATTATTCTTTCTTTATCAAACCGAGTCTTAGAGTTCCGCTCTGGCAATTGTGCATTGGCAGATTGATCTTCACTGTTTTTTTTCCCCCCTCTTATTTGTGCATATACATTTATTCCACCTTTTTTCAATTCCATTTTGGGCCTGATCCTGCAAGCACCAGCTGGCATGGTTGTGCAATCAGTTCTCTAGTGTCCAAAAGTGCATGTGCTTCATGGCAAAGCAGCCACTAACTCTGGTCTCAGCTGAACTCTCTTGTTCCTCCTTGCTGCAAGGCAATGCTCTCAGCTGTGTGTGTGTGTGGAGTGCAAGGGATGACAGTTTGCTGGCCTGGAAGGGAACAAGCGCTCGTCCCCTGGGTAAGCTGGCTTGCACGTTAAGTGGAAACTTTCATTATTTACCGACTGGTCAAAATGATTTTGCTATTGACAGAGGCTTCATTATGTCAGCCATTCCATTCTTTGAAAACATGGGCAAAACAGAGAAAGAGTGGTGGCAGGGAGGGGGAAATTCCATTTCTTCCTAAATTGAGTGGAAACATCTTCAGAAAAATTAAAGAAAAACCCGAGAGGAGGAGAAGAGCAAAAGAAATAACTGTAGCCAAAGCCACTTTCCTTTTTCTTTTTCAATCTCCCTTCCAACATGCTCCTGGTAAAATCATTACAAAGGCCGTTTATTTTTAAAATTGAAAGATTGGGGAGAGTCATAATGAGATATTATGTGTAAAAGTTGCACATAAATTTCCTTCTGTCATATTTTGGGCTCGCCTAACGCATCCCCTTGGCAGGCCTGAGGGAAGCTGATCGCTTTAGTATAGATTGTGTGTGCTTCAATAATATTGCCCAAGGACAGAGCTACTGGGTGGCTGAGTTGGCTACATGCTGATTTAAAAATTAGTTGGGCTTTTATTGGCCACACTAAATTGTTCTCAAAAAAAAAAAAAAAAGTTTTATACCAGAATGAAGAAGCGTGTTTGGAGCAAGACTCTTCTCCTCTCCTTTGTCTTTTGAGGAATGCAATTTTTTTACTCACTGGAGAGTTTTTTGTTCTTTCTCACCTTTATGGAGAGCCATGGAAGAAATGCGATGTGATTGTGGTGTGTAATATAGAGAAAAACTCCTATGTTGAGTGTTTGGTCTCTGCAGTCTTTCCTTAAAGGTCGCCCTGCACAGATCTCAAAGATATGGAGTTGGACAGAACAATGTTATGCTACACCCTGGGCTTGGTCTCAGGTCAAAGGGCTCTGTCTTCCTTTTTTAAGCGTAAGGACACAAGATGCCGTAAAATTATTACAGAAGAGTCCTAAAATGTTTTTGTTACTGTGTTTGTGATTAGGCGAGTTTGAAATTTACTGTCATGTCTGCAGCTTGGGATCTGTGTCCCTTCTCTGAGTCATGGGCTTGTCCTGAAGGCCACGGGAGTCACGTGCGTTTTTAATGATGAATTTGGTGGGCCCTGAGTAAGATTTTAGTTCTTCCTTTTTAGTGCTTCCAGGATCTCAGCTGAGGGATTTCCACAGTTGCCAAGATCTGGGGCTTTTCCTTTTCCTTTCCTTTCTTGGTCTAAACCAGAAACTGGTCTTCAAGGAGGCAAAGACCATCAAAGTGCTTGAGAATAAATAGTAATTCATAACAGTCTTTGCTAATATGCTTAATTTAGAGCTCTGGAGTCCAAGTCCTAGCCACATCTCCTCTGTATTCTGTTTTTTATGAAGCACTTGACCTATTTACTCACTTTTTGACCTAGCAGACTATGAAATATAAGATGGAAAAGACATGACCAAAATGACAGGTTTAAATAAATAGCTTTTAGTGTGGCAGAAGGCCAAATTCACTGTAACTGTAAACATGTTTTTTTGACATGAGCCAAATCTGAGTACCCTTATACTTTGGGCAAATTTGAGTGAATCTGAGCTTCACATCTAGTCTTGTCTCAGTCCTGTGCCAAACAAAAACTTGAACTGGAACTTGGAAAGCCACTGCTTTAGCTCAGTTGGTTCAGATAATCATCCTCCGAACCAAAACTCCCAAGCATGTCCTATTGGGAGTTATAGTTAATTAAATTAAGATTTCAGTCGTCTTCACCAATATCTTCATCTCTGGGTAGCAGCCTTGGGTGAGGTTGAAAGTGAAACTTGCTTCCTTTGCTTCAAGGCAGCTTTGTCTAAATTGACTCCAGAATCAAAAGCACCATGTGCAGCTATTAAAACTCTCTCACCACAAGCTGCTCTGCCAGCATTTCTGAATACCCGGTTCCTACAGGTAACCCGGCACACTTTCATCTTGTGTGAATTGTAAAAGAAGGCATCAGGGTTTATTAAAGAGTTTGTGTTGCTAACATGTCATACATCACGCCATTAATTAAGAGAAATTCCTTTTTCCCCAGTTGGGTGGCTACATAATGCTGCCAGCATGTATATATTATCCGTGTCTCCCCACCCTGGCCTAACCCAAACGCTGCATGACTGATTGTACCCCAGAGAAGCTCCAGCCTCTTCAGGTAATGTGATTGCTGAGTCTCCAGAATCAAGGAATTAAAGAAACCTCTGCACTGGGCTCTGCTCCCCTTGTAATTAGTACCAGAGCGAAGTGGGGTGCGGTGTGTACATGTGTTCCCAATCACAGCCCACACAATGAAAATGTTTTCTTTCTGGGACAATCTGAAGAAACCTCATGGGGATCTGGGGCTTTTATATATATGTGTATGTAATAATAATAATTATCCTCATTAGAAAGTTAACTCCAAAGCTCTGCGACGTACTTTAAAAATTGGTGGGAGAGCTTGGATGATGTGCCAAAGAATCCCAGCCCACGCACGACCTCTCGCATCGCCCTGGGTGTTCGGGGCAGCTGAGCAGCGGGGCAGCGCTCGGACCAGGGCCAGCCTGTGCCTCGGGCGCTGCTGCGTGCAGCGTGAGGCTGATGTTAGCTGCCTTCAGCTGGGGCTGGACAGTTAAGTTGGGTACGTCCTTTGTCCATCTGTTTTCCCACTGTGTGCAGCACATGGAAACTGGTTGCTTTGGTAACGTTTTTCTGCCCAGCTCTGATCCCACAGCAGTCACAGAGGGTTTTATTTATCCAGGGTGCTCAATGAAGCAGCACACAGTCACCTAACAGCCCCCCAAATTCCTGTGCTTCTCACCAATGCTCCTCCTCCAAGTTCCTGAGGATCAGGGACACATAATGGGATGTTGGACCGTTATGTTACAGAGGGTAACAATATTCTCCCTCAGACTGAACTGCAGGGTATAATTAGAGCTGTTCAGGAATTTTGTCATTAAAAGTCTTTTGGTTGGAAAATGCCAATTCTTTGAAACAAACTTTTTGGAGTAAAGGGGAAGGTTTCTTGTGTCAAAGAGGGACAAACTCTGGAATAACCACTAGCCTTGGGTAAAGGAGAGCTGTGTTCAAGTCCCAGCTCCAACAAAAGTGCAAGTAACGTATATAAAAACCCCAGCACTGTAAAATAGCGGTGAAGGATTCTGTGCTCACCCAGTACATGGACAAACTGTCAAGCAAGTGTTTCAAAGAGATCCTCCCTGTCTGAGTGGGGATTATTGATTATTTCCTATTTCTCAGGAAGCATAACCAAGTTTAAGGACTTGTGTGGCTCTCAAAAATGAGAGCATTCCTTTAAAAGGTAATATTGATATGTGCAGGGAGGGATAACCTTCAGAAGTACTGTAGCTGAAGCGACTGCACTGCTGGCAAGCTCAGGGTGGCTGTTAGGGGGAGACCTGAAGCTCTTCAGTCACAGACCTGGACACCAAAACCATCCTGCAAGCAATTAATGAACAGCCTGGCACTATCATTGCATTACTAACTCAGTTAGTAATGGCATTAACACAAATCCCACACACCACTAACTAACAATAACAATTCACTCCATCATGAAGATAAAACTGCTCCGTTGGAGGTGGGATGCCTGACCTAATAAGCCTACATCCCACAAATAATAGCTCTCAGGTGAGCATCACTTTGGTACCCAGCACTCATTGCAATTATCTAATCCTGCCCGAATATGGCACTCCCAGCAGTAACCCCAGCATGCCAGTCAATCCTATCGCCAGGAACGGCAGAGCTGCAGATATCCTATCGAAATATTACTTTCTAGGTCACAATATGTCCTGGGCTGGGTGGGGTGATAGGAAAGCTGTTTGGAAGGCACGTCAGGTTTCCAACCTCTGTGCATTATAGGATATAGCAAATTAACCAGAGTGACAACTATGCGAGATACTTCATTACGTTCTCTGAGCTCACCTCCTGATCTATATATGAAAAAAAAAAGCTTTTTTTGTGAAGAATTTTGCTGCTGCTCAAGGACTTTGGTTTATTACATGATTGCTGCTTCAGTGAAATCTACCCAATTCTCTGGGAAAGGCTGGATTTGATGAATACTCAGATATGAAGGAATTCTGGAAGAAATTACTGAAGTGAGACTTCTCAACATTTTCATAAAGAAAGCTTTGTTTCTCATTTGAAGGTGACTTTATGATTTGAAATTTGAATGGTGGGGCTTTTTTAGATAGGAAATAGTCAGATTCTGAAATAGCAATGTTTTGAATTTTTCAATATCTCTATTGACCTGATATCCTTGTGGTATGTGTCATTTACAGTTATTGTTGCCAAAAGAAAATATTTGAGATGAGATAACTTCTTTAAAAAAAAATATTCTGTTGAGAGAAGTGATTCAGAAATTTCAAGAAGTCTTGAATGTAGGAAAAATCTTTTCCCTCCTCTTTCAAGTACCATTTGCTTGAATGCCATTTAATGATGGTTTAACATTTGGCTGAGTTTCCCCTGTTTTAAAGTGTTTTAGTTTGCATTAAAAAAAAAAAAAGCTTGGAAATCCATGTGGTGGCCACTGAGGACTTGTGCTACTGGCAAATGTTGCTAGGAGCTGCAGATCCACAAAATCAAACACAGGAAATCTACTCCTAGAAACCCAGTTTCAAGGGAAGTCCAGAAATGGGAAGAGAGTGAGGAGATCCATGAGTCACTACTGGGGGGGCCTGGGCACTTGGTGCCAAGGGGCATGGAAAATTAATGTCGGGGTTTAGGGACACTGTAGCAGAGAAAGCAGCCGCTGGGGATTAGAAGTATGAGTGTACCAGGACAGAAAGAAGAAAGAAACAACAAAAGGGGTGGCTGGTTTATTGGTTTCAGTTTGTGTCGGTGCTCTATTTCCAAGGGGATGGGAGGCTCGGCTAACCCACCATGAGATCAGACAGCGATGCCTGCTTTAATGCTTCTAATTTCTCCTAAAGTCGCTTTATTAGGAACTCATTTAAAATAATGAAATATGGGATGTCAGTTTATTCAGGCTAAATTTTATCATAGACTTCTGTGTACAGGGAGCATCGCTTCTGAGCTAAAATAACGTATGAACTCTGCAACCCCTTTGGCTTCTCTTTGTAAACTTTCCCAGATAAAAATGGTTTCATTTTTAGGAATGGTCTCTTCTTTCTGTGTTTCATTTTCAGGTGTTCTTTGTGATCCGTTGCCAGGTCATCAGTTCACTAGTGTGGGAGTTTCCTTATGATGTTTAGGAAGCAAAGGACAGACCTTCTGAAAAGACACCGACAAGCACACCAATTACCCACACTTCAGCTTTTAGGAAAGTTTTCACACTAAGCCTGTTTTGACTCACGTAGATTTTTGCTCTAGATTTTAGTCAGAAACAGAACTCGGTAAACTTGAGTTTAGCCTGAAATGAACATCTGAAGCCACAGACAGGTTCTGACTCTGAATCTTAGTCTGTAGCTGATATTTGCCGCTGTGTCCGCCATATCTCAAGACCAAATTGTAATTCATACCTGAACACCCTCTTAGTATGCGCAGAGCTAGTATGAAGTTTTTGCAATAAACCCTCAATGCTTGGTTTAGTCTGATATTTTTAAACTTGAAATAAAAAATGAGCCGTTTCATACACACAACTATATTTTCAGAAGTGTTTGTGCATTTGACCACCCTATTTTATAAGGACTTTTGCAGGAAGGGCTGTGCAGATGGCCAGATCTGCAGTGCACAGTCACTTTGGGAACATATTAACTGCTATTGAGCATGTGGATGAGGTGCACTTTTTGTGTGCACAATTAACCACTCAAAAATTTTGACAACAAAGGAATCATTATGTTCCTGAAAATGTTTATTATATAAATATTGTCCTTTCTGCTTCAGTAGTGTATTATTCTTATTCCTTTTGTACAGCCATAAAACTATGCCTGCTCTTGCTTTTCCGAACTGGTGTAACTGGCATGTGGAATGCAACAGCTGGTTAACTCTGCAATGATCCAAGAGCAGCAGAAGACAAGGAGTGCAGAGGGGGCTGTCTTCTTCTGCCAAGTGTAGAACTGAGCAGCTGCTTTGTATTTTCACATGAACAAAAATGTTTTGTTAACTGCTTCGCTGCCGAGGTACAGGGTATATGTAGTGGCGTATGGTTGCTGGTCCACAGGGTCACTCAGCTTCAAGAGGCTTAGTGATTCTCCTTTTGTTCCAAGTAGTGGCTGACAGCATCTCGGACAAATGCTCCCATCACGGGAGGAGGGATTGTAGGATGGTATTCAAACAACTTTATTTTCTTTATTTTATTACATTAAGCATGCCCATATGTGCAAAAATCTCCCCTTATGAGAACATTCTTAAGATTGCAAATGCTTAGAAGTTGGAAAATGCAATGGAGAAATATGCTTTTTGATCTTCTTTAATTGTATAGACTTATAAAAGGATGGGGTGGAAGAGACCTTAAGATGTCATCTAGTTCTCCCTGACTCAAGGCAGCATTGGCTCAATCATCTAACAGTTGTCAAACCTGTTCTTTAATGTCTCAAGTTCTCCTAATTTTTTCAAAAGAAGTGTGGCTTTTTGGGATCCTAGGGAAGTTGCATTAAACCTGTCCAGAACTGAAGATCTACATCTTATTATGAACATGAGAAGGTGAACGAGGAAACCACTGTTAATTAAAAGGAAAGTGAGATTCCTCTGTTTAGAGTGTCAGAAGTGATACTGAGAAGAGAGAATTTTGCTCTTCAAAGGAAATACAGCCTGGAGAAACTGAGATAAGAATTACAAGGGCAGAAGTTGAACCCTGTGTAGTATATTTGCATCCAGTGTTGCTCCTACTTTGCTGGTGCATGGATGTTGTGGCAAGGGTAATTAGGAAGAGACTAATCAAGAGTCTTAAGATGTGTCTGATGTGTACTCATGTACAAATAAAAGAGACGGTGTAGGGAAGGTGCAGTTGCAATCTCAAAAAGAGGTTCTGGAGGAAGTGGAAAAGATACACTGCAAATGTTCATGCTCCAGGCTCCAGCTAGAAAAGGAACAAAGTTCATGAGACTGAAGTGCCAGAAACCAGCCCACGGATAAGGTGCTGGAGAGCCAGCTTGTGTGGCCTGTGGGTGTGGTAGAAATGCTGACCTATTGGCAACTCTCCTCCTTAGCAGCTGGAAAAGCTGGGACGTGAGTCCCTAATGGGACACAGCACTGAAGCCTTGAATAGTGTGGAGCACAAGCCCATGGTCACTGTACTCATAAAATTCAGTAGTAAATTAAACGGGTCAAATTGGGCTGTGAAATACGCTGTGTGTAACTTAGGGTGTCTGTGCGGTTGGGTGCTGACAGCAAGCTCTACAAAGTCAGAAGATTGCAGATGGGAAGGGAACATTTGCTTACAATGTGATGTGAGGAAATGGGACAGCCTTCACCCCCACGGGCATGCAGCAGGGCATCATGAAACACCAGGTTTCAAGCTGAGTATTTGCATTTATCTCCCAAACTTTGCTGCGTGTACAGGGTAAGACCTGCTGGATTCTAGACAAAGACAAGGCAATTAGAGAGCGATCCAATTGCAATGCTGAACGCCTGTGCTTTGTCTTCTGTTTATTCATAACCTTCTGTTTAAAGTAATCTTTGAGTTTAACTTGCTAAACAAACCTTTCTTATTCATAAGTCTTTCTGTTTTGAAGGATGGAGGGGGAGTGAAGCAAGGTGAGGCTGACAAACAGGGTGAACTGTTTTGGGGAAGACAGTGACTCTCTTTATAGAGACAGCAGCTTCTTGAGGGATATGGACCCAGGAATATGTTTGGGGAAACCAGGGGATGGAGAGCATTTGCAGCCAGACTGGAATGGGTCAGTGTGGGGGCTAGCAAGGCCAAGTGCCAAGTCTGGGAAACGGTACCTTCCATCAGGCATACACCAGAAGAAAAGAAAGCAGACAGTAGAGTGGACCAAAGCTTCACATCAGTGCCCAGTGAGTGGGTTGCAGGTAAAAGCATTGCCAAGAGCAGCAGGGAGGACAAAGCCACGGGACCCCAGGCTCCTCTGCTTTGTTAAGGTTGCAAAGTGAATGAAGCTGCGAACTGCAAGAGGTTGGAAGTGGGTCTCCTGGGGGAGGCAGTGGGATGCACTGCCTCTGCCATGGAGCCCTGGAGCCCTGGAGCCCTGGAGCCCTGGAGCCCTGGAGCTGGGCTCATCACAGCTTTCCCGTGGCATCAGGCACTGTGGGCTCCTGGTTTTCTGCAGGTCTAATCAGTTTGCGATGGTCTGTGTCACAGGGATGTGGGGCCCTCACCTGCCTGGAGGTGTTGGAGCAGGGCCTTGAACCTAAGAATTGCCACGTAACTTCAACTCTGAAAACAGTGCATCTCCGTTATCTCATCTCGGACACACCAAACTCACGGTGTCTTATCTTCGTCTTCATGCCTCAGGACCTCATCTTTTCCCATCCTCATCAGACTGCTCTGAAGAAACATCCGTAGGTATTTGAGAAGCACTTGGATGCTGTTACAATGAGCCTATTGAAAAATCCATGAGGAAGTGAATAATTCTGCACCTGATGAAGGGTTTGAAAGGTGTGCCATCTATAGTGCATGGGGCCCTGTGTTTAGGCACGGGAAACATAGACTGTTCAGTAGATGCTTCTTCAGAGAGCAGCATCTGACCTATATCCTGGGAAAGTTGAGAGGGCTTTGGAGAAAAACAGTGTATGACCAGCTAATGAAGGTTGTGCCACAGCACACGTGCACCAACAGCTGAGGGTGCTGCTTCCCACGAGCTGCTGTGGTCAGCCAGGACCTCTCCTCTGCACCCGCTTCCTCCTTACCTGCAACACCGAGGGCTTAGAGACAGGAGCAGCTTGTGTCTAGTCAAAGGGATCACCGGCAGAACAAAAGCTGAGACAACCTTGCCTTAATCAGGAAAAAGAATTTCAGAAGGAGGTAATTTTATTTTCATAACATTAAGTAAAAAAATCCTAGTGGAGGGCCTGCTTGCTCTCTCATATTCCTTTCTTGCTCTGTCTTAGATGTGGAGATGTAGCTCCAAAAGAGCCGTATCTTACAAACATTTGGAAATCCTGAGTAATGTGATTTCCAGAAGTTGGTGTGGGGGTTTCTGTTGAAAACTGCAAGACCTGTGTGTTCAAACACACCAGTTCTGGATCATTCAATTCTCACAGCTCCGTTATGCTCTGAGGAACAAAAATCTTTTTTTTTTATATATCACCCTGAGAACTTGAACTGCTTTCTCATCTCCTGACATGCCAAAATTGCTGTCGGAAGTAGTATGCCACAGTTTTTAGAAAAATGCTAAAGTATGTGTTTAGCTTTACGTACACTGAGAAGCTTCTCTGAGGACTTCACTACCATATACTTAAGGTTGAGCACAAACTGAGCACTGCCAAACAGTGGGAGTCAGCGTGGATTTGGGTGAACTTAAACAATTAGCTTTGAAGCTTTGCTGCATCTTCAGATGTTTGTTTGTTAGAACTTGGCCCTCAAATTAAATGGCAGCTCCAAGCATCCCCCACAGTAGGCAGGACTTATCACATCCAGATGGGGTCCTGACTCGAGTATGGTATAGAGCACATGTCTTCAAAATCTGATGGGTGGATGAGCTAGCCTTTTAGACAGAGTTTTGGATACTCAGTGTAAATGAGTCTCAGTTACATATCACTTATTTTATGACATGGCTTCAGGAAAAAGAGGGGGGAAATGATACTTGAAACATACATTTTTTAAAACGAATTTTAGTTTTAAGAAAACCTAGATAAATTATGAGTCAATTCTCCTTCAGCCATTATTTACTAGACATTTTTAGAGATTATCTATTTATTTATTGCCCTCTGAGACCACTAGAGAGGAAGGAAAATGCAGTTAGTCCATCACTTCCCCAGATAAAGAGAGATGCAAACTCTTAATAAAGTATCGATGGCACCCCAAGGGGACAAAAAGAGATTTGCATCCCAGTGGCCCAGCTGACAGACCACATAAGTTACTGCAGCAGCAGCGAGGTCCTGTCGGAGAAAGGAGGATGGTGAGAGAAGAGGAGCAAAACATGATTTGTACTGGCATGCAGTGAACAAGCTAAGCTGTGTAAAAATGAATACATGAAATTAAAAGGATTAATGGGACAAGTTGGTGCAGGGTAGCAGGGAAAGTCCCCTGTCTAGGCACTTCTGCCAGGTTGCACCCAGACAGGTTATTTTTTTAAACCTTCTTTCTTTTGTAAGTGAAATTTCATCTGGAGAGTGCCTCATGAACAAAATTCAATTCCTCCCCCCCACCAGATCCACCTGGATAAGCCCTTTGAGCTTTTAAAATTTGCTTTTATTTAAAAAAATCATGGTGGTTTTCACAAAAGCCTGAAATGTTGGCTTGGTATGAGGAAGGCTAATGGCATGTTAGCCACCAGAAATCATCCACTGAGTTCATTTGCATTGAATGTTCCTCTTAACCTCATGTTGTAAATCACTTTTAAATAGCCGTGCTGCTTCACCCCGGGGCTGGCCGCAGTTCAGGACTGAGCAGAATAGCTTCTGCTTGTGCTGTGAAGGCCTTTGAAATCACTTGTGATAAAGATGTACAGACGTGAGGTTTTTACTATTTAAATCACAAAGCAGGGCCTAACTATTTTTCTACAATAACGTTTTGCTATGGAGCACAGCCTGTTCTTTCCAAGCCTGTCCACTCCCACCTCTGAAGTTAAACAAAGCTATGTGTATATATGCAGTATTTGCCCCATTAGGTGGTAGGGGTTTTTTTTTAGTACTATACCTGGTTTTCATCTTGCAAAAGGCAATTAGAACATTCACAAGATGACAGTCATTTCATGCAACAGAAGGCTGGCTAATTGAGGGAAAGGGATGACATTTGGGAATGAAAAACAAAGCTGTGACATGTAAAATTACATATAAAGTGAGCTTTTTTTCTTTTCCCCTCATAAAATTCTCAACAAGTGAACTCCAGATGTCAGCATTTAAACACTGTCAGGTATTGCTTGTATTAGTGTAGCATCTACAGACCCACAGGGAAATCACAGGTGTTGCACACTTCTAACCTGAGGAGCATGGCGTGCATTGAAGGGCTTATGGCTTTAGGTAGACAAGTCAGAAAAAGTGAAGACCAGGAAATGGTGGCACTATTTTGGTTCAGTTCCTTTCTTTCTTTAAAAATAACTGCAACAAGTTGCAGCTGACTTAGATTAATCAGAATTTAGGATGATATAGAGATTGGTGCCGGGGCGGGGTGAAGAAGAAAAAGACAAAAATGAAACCTTGAAGTCTACAAGTACAGCGACAATCCACTCATATTCACCCAGGCTTTCTACTGAGTAGGTAGGTAGAGACCAGAATAAGCCTGGGCAGCTTCAGCGGTCAGCTGTTGTCATTGCTTCTTGGTAGACTGAAGCTACGTGAACAGGTCTGCGCCTCGGTACTGCTGCTGTCGTACTGGTGGCTTCTTGCAGGAGAAAGACAGTTGTCTTCCAGGTCACTTCTTCAATCATATCAGACGTATTCAGTCCTCAACGAGTTGTTGCTGACTGTGTGTAGCTGTAATACTTCGGGTTACATCACCTTGAAAGGTGAAGTGGCTTCTCTGCTTGTCTGGGGAAAAGGTGGGAAGAGGCAGTTTGAAGGTGTTGCTGCTATGCCAGCACTGAGAGCATCTTTGATTTTTTTTGTGGAATTTTTTTGCAACTGTTTTCCCTGGCTTACCATTTTCCTTGATCTAGAAGAAAACTTGTCAGGTTTGGAGGTTTTACTGCTCCTTGTGTCTTTAAAACAGACCAGTTTGTATCTACTGCAGGAGATTTATTGAACAGCAGCTAGAGGATTTATCAGTTATTCCCTATATTCCTGAAGTTTTATCCTAGGAGGCATTGGCATGAAACCTCGTATGGATCCACTGGGAATGTTACCTTTTTACTGCTTGATCTGACAAGGTTTTATTCAGTAATGCAAGGCCTTCCTCCCCTGCTCACCGCTGCCTTTCCCAGTGCCCATATGTCCTGGTGGGAGCACGTACAAGCAAGGCCCTGCATATCACCACTGGAAAGCAAGGTAGCCAGCGCTAACCCCTCACTTTTGTCAGAAGAGAATGCTTCGTCTGAATGCAAAAATATACCTGTAAGACCAGCGAGTTATCAAACACAGCAAATGCTAACACAAGAGCCTTGCTGCTACGGAGAATTAAAGCTAAGTTGGACTTGGCCAAATGGGTAATGAGAGTCAGAGCTGGAAGAAAAAAGGAAGTATACTGAAAAGATAATGTTTTGCTTAGATTGTTGAATTGTGGTCAAGGGAATGAAAAAGGGGACAGGGCTGTTGCTAGGAGTTTCACTGCGACAGGGAGTGTATGTGTAGGAACATCTGGTATGTTTGGTCCTAACACTCCAGGTCTTTTACCATATCCTGCCCAGCACTGCTGAAGTAAACCAGGTGTAAGTGGTTTCAACAGAACAGCCAAAACCACATCTTACTCTGAGAAATCGTGTCTTGAACATGAAGGCTTTGTTTGCTAGGGCCAGAGCTCCTCTCTCCCCACTGGTAGTCCGTGAAAGTGTTTACAGAGGCCAGCAGCCCAAAGGAATTGAATTCAGGATCTTGAAAGCTTCGGCCTTTGCAAAATAAACCTTCAAAGGAGATTCAGAACTATCGGCAACAAAATACTTTCTATTCTCATCCACGGCAGCCCCCTCCATTCCTGTCTCATGTTTATTTAACAATTTAAAAAATAAATCCATTGCTTTGAGCTCAGGGGATTGATATTTTTAAGGTCTGTGGGGTTTTTTTTCCATGTACACTTCCCATAATATTCCATATTTTCTTTTTCCTTTTGTTATTTTACTTTAACCATCATTTGCTCTTGTTGGCAATTACAGCTCTTGCTTTTTCCTTATGTTGGTAACGCGATAGGTGAGGTGAGGAAATGCTGGTGACAAAAGCTCCTGTACCTCCTCCTCTTACTTCACCTGAGTGGTACAAATTGATGCCTCTTTTCCACATGGGAGGTTTGGCTTAAAATAGATGCAAAAGGCCATATTTTCAAATATCAGTACTTACGCTGTTTCTGCAGTGTCTGCTCCTTGCGCTGTTAGCACTGAATTGATGTGAGCCTCACAAAGAGCGTAGTCAGGAGGCTGTTTAAGTTTCATTAAAAAATAAATAAAACCCAAATCCCTGGGATCTACTTAATTGCCCCCCAAACTGGACAAACACCAGAGCTAATTTGAACTATTTTGCTCCAAATTACTCTTGTGAGTTTAGCT
The DNA here is from genome assembly GCA_013401315.1 of Balaeniceps rex. NCBI lineage: Eukaryota > Metazoa > Chordata > Aves > Pelecaniformes > Balaenicipitidae > Balaeniceps > Balaeniceps rex. The sequence continues at coordinate 175,793 of VYZW01000706.1, forward strand.
CCTTGCTTGCTTACTGCGTAGTTCAGAAATCAAACCAAATATATGGAGCAGACCTATAATTCTGGAAAAAAACAAGAGGATTTTTTGCTGCATCCAGGTAGTTGGATTTGATTATTATTGTCTGATGAGACTGATTGCCAATATCACATTATGTTGTTTCTATCCCCCCTTGTGTGGCTGAAGCATTTCAAATGGGGGGAAAAAAGCAAAAACCCAAAGCAATTAAAAACAAACAAAAAATCCATAATGACCTTCTTATGCATATTTTTTAAAGGGAGTTCAAGCCTGCTTTTCTAACTGTAACTCCTGGCTAACAAACGATGTTATTTCTGCTATAGGAATTTTCTCTTTTTTTTAATGAATATGTAATAGAAAGACCCTTGTCTCACTTGGGTTTTCTTCCATTCCCATGAATGCTCACAGTCAGTCATAAACACCAGACCAGAGCACCTTAAAAGTAGAAGCCAAGAGGAAAAAAAAAGCCAATTCATATATTATCTAACTATTTCTCTTGTTCAGATGCCAGTCAGGCCACACTAGAGATGGTTCTCAGCAGCTTCCAAACGATACGTAAATGGAGAACGAAGCTTTTGTCAATCATATCTTCAGGGCTTAACCCACTTTTCTCATTCAACAATAACTAGCTGCTGATCGTGTGCTAATAATCCAGCTCTGTGCATGAGTTATGCAGGTTTTCAATCTGTAACAGACCCAGCAGGAAAAGTTTCTCTAATTGAGAGCATCTTCTGTAACTGGGAGCATCTTCTCCTGCTGTTTCTCAGTGCAGACACTGGTGCCTTCACCAGGACAGCAGGTTTCACAGGAAGCCAAGGCAATGGTGAAAGACCACATCTCACCAACTACTTCTATTGGATAAGGACACAAACATCTCCAGTGGAGAATTAGCAAATCCCCAACAGCCAGAGGTAGATAATTATTTGAGGGAGATGATGTCCATTGGGTCTGCTGAGAGAAGACTTAGTAACACTTGAAGCACTAGTGCACAGGGAGACATGGGGACACATCAAGAGACTAACCAACATCCCTGTGGACAAGGCAGCGCTGTGGTCTGAACACACGCCTGGCACACACACACATTCAAAAGACTGGTGGCTCCTGGAGGACCGAGCACTGCACACCCGAACTGTAGCAGAATTTATCCCTGCTGACCAGCCAGGAGAGGAAGCCCATGCCACAGAGGTCCTATTTTCAGAGCTCCCTCCATTTTCAGTGGTCTGACAGTAGGAGGACACACACAGAAAGAAACCCTCTGTGGCTTAACTTTACTTTTCTCAGCACAACCACTTTATCAGGACTGCAAGACAAGACAAGACTACTTGACAAGAAAAAAACTGCTAGAAACATGTGAAGGCAAAAAAAAGAGAAAGACGCTCTACTCATGGATGTTGTTCTTATTGCTTACGTTCCCCTTCTGCACCTTCCTGAAACTAACTTTACATGGAAGTTGTGCAGGTTTGCCCCATGAGGAGGAGACATCATGCACCTTGTGGCTGAACGTGTGGTTAAGAGGCTCCTCGCTACAGAACGTCTGTGGGTCTCCTGTATCACACAGGGCAACTGATTTTCGAACCAGCTCAGCATGCCATTGCTTGTGCAAAACACATGTCCAGCCACCAGGCTTGCATAAATTGCCTGTAAATAGTTAATTAAATGCATTTGTGCCCCACCACCTGATTTGCATGCAGAATTGTCAAAACAGCGTGCTAAGATTAGACACAATGTACTCCCCGAACACAATTGTACCACTGAAACAGTCTGAAAATCTGGCGCATTGAGTTAAATTTTCACATTGTGCCTTCTTGTGTAATAACAATAATCTCCTCTGCCTTGGAGTATAATCGCAATAAAGAGCTTTTTGTGATTCATTCAGTGTTTATTCACTCAGTAAACAGCCCTTTATTGCTTTTTATACTACAAAGCAAATGAGATTATTGCTTAAATTGTCCGGTAGCGACTAGCTTCTGTCCTCTGGCTTGCTTGTTCAGTTTGTTTTTGTGTTGTGGTTTTGGAAAAGAAAACTTGTTTAAAATTAGCTCCCCAATAAATCACAGTAACAATGAAGTGAGAGTTTCTGCAGTGTGACAGATTTGTAGCTTTTTATGTTTGTAATGAAGATGATATGTTTTCTAGCTTATTTATTCCTGTCTGCCTTTATTCTCCCAAACTCTGAAGTCTGCTGCAGTGAAGAAAGCCCTAAGATGCTGGAGTTTGGGAAGGGGGAACTTGCAGTCCTTGGACTGCACAGCTGCCTCTGCGGTATTGCCAGGATGGAAAGGTGCAGGAAAGGAGCAAAGAAAGTAAACAGGCAGGAGTCTGATGCTCAGAGTAGAGAGGCATCAACCCTAGTTCCCGTCCTATGCTGCACCTAAAAGCTGGAGTGATATCCTTCACTCATCCATAATAATGTTGGTGACATTATCTCCTTTTGAAAGTGCCCCAAGATCTTTGGATGGTCAGCAATAAACATTTTTGTTACTCAGTGACTTCTCCAAGTGGTTCCCAAGAGCAGCTGTTCTTAACACACCATCCCCCCATGAAGATGTATGGTGAAGCAGCTCTGCAAGCCTCAAAATAGAAGGGTTGGGAACATTGTAATGTTCATCATGGAGAAGAGCAAGTCAGCTGTAGCAAACACTTGTTCATTCACTCCTTTCCTGAGTGTGCAAATGAAGCAGCCCATAATTGTTCCTCATCAAGAGGCTGCATGGTGTATTCACCAAGCGAACGGGAAAGACTATTTCTCTCTTTCAGGCAGTAACACGTAAATGGCATTCCTTATTTCAGTCCTGCCAACTTTCAGACGTTAGCAAAGCATTTCACTGATAATTATTGATCTTCTGTATTTATAGAAAGCTAGGACCTAGTACAATTCAATATTCAGGAGATGCCAATTTTTTATGAATACCTGAGAATGACTTGGTCATTTTCCATTTCTGTAATTGCTTCTGTATTGCTGGGGCATGAATTGCATTCTTTAAAATCCACCTAGAAATGGAACATGGGTGAAGAAGCTGTGCCTGAATTTCTTTCTTCTTACTGAAGCCAGGCATGTTGTTTTCAGTTTGGGCACTTCAAGTATTAACATCCAACTTCATTTACTCACATCTAGTGTCAGCTTCCACACTCAAGTGGATACCTTAAATAATTGATCAAGAATTGCAAATTGGGGCTCTCAACCTGTTAAATATGCAACTGGGTCTGTATTATCTCTAATGGACTCTATATTTTCTACAGGAATCTTTGCATTTAGCTAGTCTTGTCAGCTTTTGAGTGACGATATTTCTCCATTGCTAATAGTGTTTCCTAGATTTAGCTCTTTTCTGTGTTGTTACATTCAGTTGTGTTATTAGTTTATAGCACCTGTTTTTACCCTAACCTAGGCAGTGACATGGTTGTTGAACAGAGGAGGTCAATTCCCAGCTCCACTGAAGTCCCCAGCAAAACCTCAGCCCATTGGCACCAGAAATGAGATGGTACATCCCCATTGCCTTGAGCTTGCAATATGGTTCAACATCTCAGAGCTGAAGGACCTGATCTAGTTGTTCCCAGGATAAATCTGACATGTGAGCTAGTATCTACCGTGTGCCCACCTTGCTCACTGTGCTAATGGGGTAGCTTATGTGCTGCAGAGGTTGAGCTCACTGGTCATGCGGATATCTCCTAGTACTTGAAACTGAGTGCAAGGCCTGGAGTACCATCATATTACAGCAAAATCTCCAGAGGTTCCTCTTTGGGATGCTACAGTATAAAATCTATCCTGGCCCTGGGAAAAAAAAATATTTAAACCACACATATTTCTTTGATGCTAAAATATCATTAATTGTCAAAGACTGCATATGATGATCTGCGTGTATATTAAAGGGGAGATTTCAGAGCCAGTACTGACAACGAAGCAGTGTCCTCCCTTTGGGAGCGAGAGGCAGGCAGGCATCAAATTGTCAGGGAGGCCGTTGAACATCTCCTCTCAGTTCATCTTGTGCCAGTGGCACTTGCAGAGGTGATGCTCAGAGCAATGCTCTGCGCTTTCCAGGTCTGTGTTGAAAGCGCACTGGAAATGACGCGCTGCCTTGCAGGGGGTGCACGCATCGCCCCCGCCCGGCGCCTGCAGCAAGAAGTTTCCCTGTGAGACCTCTGCCAGTTCTGGCACCGGCTGCTGTATGGATGTGACATGTTCGGTTTCACTGGGTAGGAATACACCCTGCTTCATAGTTTCCATGCGTAAGAAACTTGCTAAGTGCAAGGCCTCATCTATGATTAGATTTTCATTTCACGGGACAACAGTGATTTATGAAGCATATTTTCATGTGCTAACCAGAAAGTGTTTCCATTTAATGATTGGACAATGGTCTTTCCTTTATCAAACCTGCTTGAAAAACTTATTGTTTTAAGAACACATTCTCACAGGAGATTTGTTGCTTTAACCACATTTCTTTTTACAGGGGCTCTGCTCTGGTTTGCTAAAACTTTCAGGTTGCTGGATGAAGTGCGCTGTTTGTTGGAACAAGGTGAGGAAACGTAAGCTGATGATCAATGTGCCAGGCAGGAGCTTACAAGTTTTTCTACCAGCCCTGACACTGGGTTTTTGGGTGTCCTTGAGCAAGTCACTTTGCCTCCATGAGTGTCAGGTCCCTATCCAAAAAAGGGGAATGGTCCCTATTCATTTTCCCTTGCAGTCCCTCAGCCTGGTCATCTCTCCTGACTACAGACCCTTCACTGGAGGCTCTGGTTCTCACTGGGGCTTGCTGGGTGCCCAGCATGGCGAGGGTATGCAGTCCTGACTGTCACAGAATATTAATTAATCATTCAAATAAATCTTGTCAAAGAAATATTAATTAGTCATTGCTCCAGAAAAGAGCTTGCCACAGACAGTCTCTGTGGGCCTTCGGTACAGCCTTGGAGCTGCTGGAAATGCACTGCCTTTTCGAACATGGCCCATGGACATGATTAAAAGAACCGCCTCAAATCATCCCAACTTTCTCACTATTAAACAGCAGCTACAGCTCTTTCTTTTTTTGATTTTCTTTTCTTATTCTTTTTTTTTTTGAACCTGGCAGCCTTAGTCAATAAGCCATAAGCGCCTAGCTAAGAAGAACTGCTGTCATCAGACAAAAAGGCCTCCAAGTCCACATCCCTAACAACCTATTTTAATAACAAGAGCAATAACGGGATTTATTATGCATGCGGCTTTCTGCAATCATTTCTGAAGAGAAAATTAGTTTGAAGCCTCAGGCGACAGTTGAACTCTCAGAGGCGCCTAAAATAAAATAAGGAGGGGGGGGAAGGGAGGGGGCTGAAAAAATAATAACTGGGGAAAAAAAGTGTGATGGGAGAAGTTATTGGAGCAAGCATGCTGGTAAACTTCATCTGTGACTTGCTCTTGTCCTCCGGAGGGAGAGCGTGGTGGCTGGGAGCTGTGCGAGTTTGCGGGGCTGCGTGGCTGGGCTGCCGGCGCTGCAGGTGCCGCAGGAGCCGGCAGAACACGGTCCCGCATGGGCTGCCGGCGGCACAGCCCTGGCGCCTCGATTTACTGCAGGGGTGGAGCGGCGATAAATTCCAGAGGGGCTCTGTGCCGAGGAGTAAATCTCAGTTGAGCCAGGGGCTTAAAAGGGGAAAAAAAAAGGAAAAATAAAAAAGAAGAAGAGGAGGACAAGGCTGGGTCTGCTGCTGGAGGCGGGAAGTATAAGAGCCACTGGCTGCAGGTTAGGGGCAGGAGCAAATCCAGCACTCACGTAATGTCCTGAGCTGTGCAGGCATCTGCCCCAGGGACCCATGGCCACCACATCCACACTTGCCCCTTTGCAACCACCAAAAATCATCTCTCTTCCTAGCCAGCGTCAGGTCCACCTTGAAACAGAGGTTTAGGTACTGACACCAGCCTTCCCTGAGAGACCAACAGCATCCTCCACTGAGTGTAGGGACAGGGGATGAAGTTTGGGAATGGCAGGAGCATACTGTTCCAATTCACACCCATCACCCTGTGCTTTTCTCTAACTAAGGGGATGTCAAGCTATAAACCGGTTCCTCGCAGACACGCTGCATTTCTCCCCCAGTCAGCACCTGCAGAGCCTCTCCTCCCTCCTCAGCCTGGCCTGGTGGCGTGCAAAGGGGTTTGGAGGGCCAGAGGCAGATGGTGTTGGTAGCTTGGGTAGGCTGAGATACAGCCTGAAACCCAGAAATGACTTCATCAGCACGATGCTGGGAGCGGCCTCCCAAGGGGTGCCCCATGCAGCCCAGCGCTGTGCAGGATAGTGTCCGTCTCCAACAGGGATCCAGGGAAAAAAACAGTATTTCAGGGTCAAGGCTGGCTTCTCACCTGTCCTGCAGATGGCTTCCCCGTCACTGATGGACTCAGGTGCTGCAGCCGACCCAGGGCCAGGTGCCACATTACCAAACCATCCCAAATCCCCCTTAACACCTGGGGTCCGTTTGCTTTCCCCTGCTCCTTGCTCTATGTTCACATTTCAGACAAGCCCTTGATAGAGGAGTGGGTCTTGAGGCCGATCAGCATACAATTGTTCCTTCTAAAATAAACTCAACGTCAAGGGAAAAGAGTGTGTTTGTGTATGTGTGTGTGTCCCCATCCGAGAAAGACAAAGCAAATTACTCTGTGTATGTAGGACTGAGTCCTGTCTTTTTTTTTTAATTCTTGGGGATTTTTTTTTCCTCTTCCTGAGGCAATGCATGAACTTAAGTGCTGGAAATAGTGTGGACCCAGCTGACTGAGACCAATAATCTCAAACCTGCTATTAGATGCTCCTTGCTTTTTGGGCTCTGGTTTGAGGACACATTAGTTTACTTCAACTCTGGAGTCTGAGGCCGCCCCTTTTGAACTGTAAGGGGTGGCCAAAGAAAATAATGTGTGGTTATTGTTTAAAAAGTCATCATACCAGAAAAGTATATGATCACTTAAAGGCAACATCAGAGAGCAGGGTCTTCTGATGGCTTCATCCAGGGCCTTGGCTAACCAAATAATTCCATAGTGATATTTATGGCTTGTATATAAAAAAGAAAATGGTCTGAAATCCTGTGGCTGTTTGGTACCCATGTCTTTAATGTCTAACTGCTTATTCATTCTAAAAAGTGGGATTTAATAAGACAGTTATTGTATGTTATTTAAATGCCAATTGATTATTAAAAACATATTTATTTATAACTACAAATTATAAAGTAGTTGGGGAAATGCAGCCAATCAAATCAGTGGACTGCCCGATGAATATCCTTTTCTAACCCCATCATTTTATATATAGAAAAGAGGTTGACATGCAGCGGGAATAAAACTAACTTAACTGCCTTTATGGGTCATTTCTTTCTTTGATGAATACTTGTAACTCCCTTTAACGGTAATAGGACCTTTGCTTTCCAACTGAGCAGAAAATAAACAGACCTCACTGTAGGGGCTCTATTTCCTTTTGGGGGGCTCTGAGCAAGGTTAAGCAGAGGCAGATGAAGTGTTCCCTGCTTTAATAAAGCATGCTTAAAATATTTCTGAATAAGATCTTCTTTCCCTATTTCCTGACAAATGCTGCCCAGAGGGTCCTGCCCCTTGCGCTGATGCACGCCAGCAAAGCAAAATGTCGTACTGGCGAGTCAAACCCCACTTTGCAGTGGCAGAGTCCCACTCCTTGGTAGCCACACCAGGAGGCTGGACTGAAAACAGATAGATCTTCTCTAGACTTTTTTCACAGCAGCCTTTTAAGGTTTTTCTCTCTTTCTCTCACACATACCTTCCTGGTCTTCTTTGATGGCTTTTGCATCTGAGAGAATAAAGACATCTTTAAAGCTAGAAGAAATGAGAAGCGCTCATCCCATCTTTCCCTTCCTTTTTGGTTTTTGTTTCCCCCCCCCCCCGGTTTGTTTTACCTTTTTTTTCCCCCCTGGTTAAATTATATGATTAATGAAGGCTTGGCAAAAAGTAAGGTAGCTCTTTCCTGACTCCTTTTCGAAATGCAAAGTGCAGCTGCTGTTGCAGATACAGGTTCTGCGACTCCAACAAGCTTTCACAGCACAGCAGGCCTGACTCGCAGCCAAAAAAGAGAAAATCTGATACGGTATTTATGTCTCTGTTTAGGGAAATTAACCCAAAACAAGGTGGTAGCTGAAGATGAAGACAATGAGAGAGGGGAGAGGAAACTTGTTCTTTAAGAAAAAAAGAAAAAGGAAGCCTATTAAGGTAGGCTTCCAAATAAATGACAAACACTTTGAAATCCTGTATCCTGGTGCTTTATGAATTAACTTTGCAAAGCAAATTACTTGTTCTTCCTTTGTGAGTCTCATTAACGTCTGAGGGTTACACACTGAGGTGTCGTATCACCAGTAGGTACCAATCAGTACTACTCCCCTGAAATCAGTGTAACTACATCCACTTACACAAGATCCAGACACATCCCAGGGTGATGTGTTAAAGCCAGGAAAAGCGTCAGACCCTACTTCACCAATGTGCTTTTCTCTCCACAGGTTTTTCTTTTTAACGTACATGTTGTTTTAAAAAATTGATGTTATTTTCTAAAATGTGTTTTGATTCACTATCACAAATTATTTGCAATTAACAGATGAGTTGATTCAATTGCTGTTTTATTGTATCTTTTCCCCTTTTAGTGTAGCAAAAAAAATCCATTCCTAAACAAGAAAGATCTTTAAAAAGACCTTCATTATATTTCAATAGCAATCTTGCTTTGGTTGAAAGAAAATACTTCTGCTTATTAATTAAGAGGAATTTGCTTAAGTTAGTTCCACTAAACAAACACTTTGTTTTGCCACATGAGGCCAAATACTTTGAATTTTCATTTGCTACGGGGTGAAGCCCTGCTGTTACTGGGCTGCATGCTCTATAACTGACTCAGAGCAAAAGCAATAGTGGGCCAAGTCTTGCAGTTTTTACAGACACCTCTGTAACCCTCCAAGTATTTCTAAGATACCGATTCACACCAGCATCTGAGCTCCAGATGAATCATTCATTATGAATACGTTGTCTGTTAAGCCTCCTTTTCTCTGCCCACAGTTAGTGAAAAAAATCTATTATCTTTTTGCAGTTTGCTCAAAATTTCATGCTAACAAATTTCAGCCTGGCCAAAACCCCTTTTTTTCCCAAGTTGTTGGTGTTTATAAAGCGTAATATGAAGTTGGTAGTATAGATCACCAATGTAATTTCCCACCTGTGCCACTGCACCAAAGTGCTACAAGGAAGGCTCTGAAGGGTGCTCTGCAGAGGTCTCACTGCAGGTCTACACTTTTTTGGAGTGAGATGAACCAGAGTATCTCAGCCAAAAAATTAGTCCAAATATCAGCTCAGGATTGCCCCTGCAATGAAGAGAAAGTGGTTTCTGCCCAAGTCTACAATGATTTGACTGCTTTTATCCTCATTTTGCTGAGAAAAGCTGGTGTAAGAATGGGCTGGAGCAGAGGCTGGCTGCTCATTGTGCTAGTAATGTGGTAGCTTGAACAGATCCCCAGAAAAAAAATAGTTCACATCGTGCCAGGAAGCAGAGCCTTAGTTTCAGCAGGGTTGTTGCTCTTGCAAGACAAGGTCCCAGTTTGAACAGGATTTGCACCTTGATCCAGCCCCGTGCATGTAGCCAGGCTGAACTTCAGCTGTGCTGGAGGAGGGCAGGATTTAGAGCTGGATCTGGATTTTATAACTCTGGTTTAACTTCAGGCTTGTGTGTGAAAAAGGGTCTGGACTGGTTTATATTGTACCTCTGTGAGTCTCAGCACTGTTGTGGGGGGCTCTGCACAGGCACATGGTGCACAGCCAGCTGATGCTCCAGACAGTTTGCGGTCCGGGCAAAGCCACCTGACTGCCAGGGTAGACATTCAGATGTGTGCTTTTAGACAACTAACCCACACTTAAATACCATTCACACTTATTAATGGCATCACAGTGACATCCGGTACAGTAACTGTGGAGGATTATGTGAAGTGAAGGGTGAAATAACTTCACCAAAAGGCAAACGCTGAAGCATTCCCTTTTGTGTATTGAACATTCCTGTAGGCTCTGTACTTGCTCTTTTCAGACAATGCTTTCTTGGCTGGCTGGATTATTGTATATCACCTCTCTAACCTGCTGTATTAATTTCCATTGACTGTGAAAAGAACTTGTCAAATAAGGAGGGAAAAGCCGGGGGGAGTCTTTTAATCCATAAGGCACAGTTCTTAAAAGCACCTTGTTGTGTAGTAGCTGCGCACAAGTGAAGAATTTGTCAAGAATACAGGGCTGCTGCTAATTGTCTGAATAAATTACAGCTTTGGAGCCTGGAAGCCACAAATCATGTCATTGTAGCACTAAGCCATTCCTTTATGGAATTGGTCTTTTACAACCTGGAAAAAAACTTTTTAAAAGACTGCCCTGCGGGAAAAATTAGAGCAAGTGAGAGAGAGTGTGTGTGTGTGTGTGTGTACATGGGGACGTGAACAGGGTAGCTCTGTAGGCTCCCAGCAGCTGTCTCCAAGAGAAGGGCTTCCCAATCTGCTTGCCTTTTATGCTGATACCAGCCAAGTCATCTGAAGCAGTAAGACCACAGGTGAAGCCCTTTTAAGTGCTGGAGAAATGGGCAGGATTGAGAGAAAATTTTTGGCTGAGGGAGGGTGGCTGGTGGTCACTTCTGCAGTATGGAACCCAGCTCATTCCTCCTTGGACCATTAGGGCGAGCCAGCCTCAAAAGAAAATATTGAATGTATAACCAAGCACATACTACAGATTCATGTGACGTTCACTTTCCTGCAGAGGACTTGCACAAAGCACTATTGATTATTTTACCCTTTAAGATATAATTTTTTTCACAGATGTAGAGCAACAGGTACATGTCACCCTTCTAGTGCGGGCACTTGTCCATTCTGATTTTTCCTACCAGCTTTAGCTATGGTAAAAGAGAAAGGAATACAGGATTTCTTTCATTTTCTTCTGAAGTATCTGGTTTCAGACTGTGGGCTGAGTTCTGCTCTCACTGTTGTCATTTGAAAGACTCCTACTGAGTTCAGCAGTCTTTGGATGGAAGCAAGTCCATGTGCAGTAATCCAGTGTGGCACAATCTTTAAAGGGGAGTTTAGCTCTGTGTAGAGAATGACTCTTCGAGATAATTCCCAGTTCATACTGTGAACTAGACAATAAAGTGGAAAGTGCTCGCTGGAATTTCCTTAAGGCAACCTGAAGCTGTGCTCAGGCTGTTTCCCAGTTTATTAGCAGTGTTTGGAAAAGTACTTCAGGCTTCTTTGCAGACCACAGTAATTGGTTACCAGACACTAGAGGACAAGCTGCCTGATAAAATTCAGAGTCTGTAATGAGGCAGACAGGCATGATAACACAGCAATAAATCACAGCCGCTAGGGTATATTCCTGGGACGGCTAGCAGAGAGGTTTCAATCAGAAGTCAAGAAGAACCTGTAGCTCTATGTCATACTCCCCTTCATGGTCAAATCTCAGCCAGGATCCTCTCCGGGTGTCAGGTCAAATGCAGCAGTGAGGCCCACACTAAAGAGAAAGTAACTACAGCTGAAATGCTGGACAGGAGATGCGCTCAGACTTGTTCTTCAGAGGTGGGACTAGGAAAAAAAAAATTATACACTTCAGGAAGTTTAGTTCCTAGACCAACTGTCCATTAGTGTATTATATGAATAATTAATTGCAAGCCCTGGTAGCTGCCTGGGATTCTTCTCTGCACAACCCACTAGTGACATGGGCTAAACACACACCACTGATTCAATACATTGATGAAAAGCTCAGCAAAGCTGTTGAAAAAAGTTTCAATGTCATCAGTGGCTCCAAATCCTGCAACATCTGCTTGGGACAAGCAGCATGGGGACAGATGTGGTTTGCACCAATAGGGGAAACAGCTGCTTTCCCCCTCCACACACACCTCTTCCCTTTTTTAGTAATCTCTGTGGGCAGGCTACGCCATGCGCCAAAGGTAGTTAATGAGAAGAAATCCTTTCTTCCACCCAAACTACAGCAAATCATTAGCTTTAATGCACAACTACTTGTTTAGTCATTTATCTTTTAACTTGGACTTGTCCTGTTCTTCAGGACATGCCCTGCCCTGCCAAAACTCTTTCTAAAACATTAGCCTTGTCCCCAAATCTGTCAAATCATAGCAGATTACTCTATCACTGCTTGTTTATAAAGTTTCTTCCACCTTCCTTAGAAAAATTGGGTAGGCAAAATGCTGACCTAGATGAGCTAGCATTGCGAGCAAGTGTGACAGTTTCGACAGAGAGAGGCAGATGGCTGGATCTGAAAGCACCAGCCTCATATACAGGGGTCAAAAATTCAAGCTCTGTATTTGGGTTCTGTCGCTTGTCTTTCAAAACGTGGAAAATTCTCTGTTTGAGAATGATCTGCAGGCATTTACAGACACGTTAGGACATGCAGTGCAGAGCAGTCCCTGGAGAGCCCAGGTGCCAATAGACTGGTTCACTTTTATTGCTGAAATTATAGGATGAGTTGAGCCCAGCCTCTGATGATGCCAATATTGTTTAATGTTCTGTATTATGGATTTACCTAAAGGTGAATAATAGTCTGTTCAATTTCCCATGTGTCTTCTTTGGTGTTCAACTTCTTCTCAATGCTTATCATCACAGGTGTAATACAGGGTATGGTAGAATAGGTATAACCATGGATTTGAAGAAAAATATACCGAGGGCTACATTTCTTTACAATAGTGTAAATAAGAAACCATTTTTTTTTTATTTCCACAGCTAAAGTTGAAGGAACTCATGACAGAACCCAAAAAAAGCTCTTAAGATTCAGAGGTTAAAATGTATATTTGTAATTTCATAGACTTTTATTGCTATTTAGCTCTGACCCAACATTTTGGTGCACTCTATTGTTCGGTTGTGTCCATAGTACTGCAGAAGTTACTAGATGGAATGAAGGTACAAAATATCTATTGCAATTTCTCTCAAAGAGAGGTAAATCCTGAAAGACCTGGTGCCGAATTTGAGAAGCAGGGCTCTGTCACATGCCATCCCCAAGGGCTGCTCCTCCTGGGTTAGCTTCCCATGCACCCAGCCCTGGTGCTGGGGGATGCAGAAGAAAGCTGCAGTTTGACTCTACAAGAAAGGAGCGCAGCGGGGCCTATCTGCACCAAAGATTTGCACCTACCTCTGTGAGCCAGGCAGCATATTTTCAAGCTCCCTATGCAACCCCCTAATGAATTCAGGCCTCTTCTTACTCTGTGCACTAAAGTGAGTTGCTCTGATACCATGAAGGGACATTGCTGAAGCCCTGAACAACACACCTACACATTGATCTCAGGTGCACAACTCTCCGGTGCAAGGGCACAGGCCTTGCACTGCCATGGGGATAGGTGACCATGTCTCCATCTTTATTCCTCCCCCAGATCGCTGCTGGAGCTGGACTTGCTTCTTCTGCATGGAATTTTTGCTGTTGTATGTAACCGTACCTTTATCTCTGGTTTCAGTTCGGCGCAGAGCAAATTAATTCTTTTGGCAGATTTTTCCACTGTCAGTGGGGGTTCTTATGGTACATTATCAATGCTCCTCGCCCTGATGATGCATAACACTAATCCATCATTAGAGCAAGAGTGTGCTCTGATGATGGATTAAAATAATTTATCATAAGAACAAGGGGCTATAATGTAACACCGTCAAAAGATGGCACCATGCAGAGACAAACAGATCAACGAGGAAATTCAGTAATGCTCATCGAATCAAGTGGATCTGCTGCCAAGAGGCTCTTCTGCAGCAAAAGTTTGGCAACCTGCAAAAATATCATTATTCTCCTTGCTGAAACATCTCCTTGCAGTAATGGCAGTGATTTAAGGATTTTCTTTTTTGAACAACAAAGGGAGCCTCCCCTTGCCAGCCACCACCTTTTGGGGACTAAATATTCCAGGTACAGTTGCAGATCTTTTTTGCCCTATGCAAGTCTTAATTTTTAAGGCCATTCACATAATGAAATGCAAATATAACAGCTATTTAAGCCATCAGTCCAAAGTAGGTTTGCTGCAGCATGGTTGAGTGACCGAGAAAGAGGATTTAAAACTCAGGAGACATGGTTATAGTCTTAGCTTTCTTTTGGAAGCACTACATCTGTAATTCAGCACTTCATTTCTGTCTACTGCACATTTGCTTAACTGTAGCCATATGTTTACGTGGATTCTTCAGAACTCTGTTAAAATAAGGATTAACTGAAACACCTATTTAAATGCCTTCCTGGACATGAGTTTATGAAATCTGGACTAAAAGCAAATATTGTACAAAAGGTTTAAGAAAAACTCAAAAGTTTCTATTTCACTGCCCATGGACAACCATATTTTGAGTTGCCTCTAAGAAATGGATTGTCACAGGTCCTCTGTCAGGTGAAATGTAATAGAAAATGGATCTGCTGAAAGAACAGATCCAATAATTCACAGAATCATAGAATAAATCAGGTTGGTAGGGGCCTCAGGATGTTGTTCGCTGTATTTCTGTCTGGAAACCAAATAGTATACAGACAAATGTAAAAGAAAAATAAAAAGTAGAGTGATCTTAAATTTTCCCTGTGATTCCAGAGTACGTGCATCTAACGAAGGAGGGACTCCACAGGATGAATAAAAGTACCTCTGTGCAACATTGATTTTCCACAGTCTGAATGACAGTGGTTGCCAGTCTTCCTATTACTGTAATTGCTGGCTAAATGAACTATAATTGTATTAAGTGGTAACTCTGAAATATGTATGTACTGTAAAAAGGAGCTGAAGCATTGCAGGCATAAAAATTTGATTTGCAATATTTGGAATAAGTTCGGAGGGGGTTGGTTGTACAGAAACTGGTGCAGGAAAGTGTGGTAACTCAGAGGGGTCTGGTTTTGTGAGGGGTATGTGGAGGGGGAATGCCGTGCTGCAAGGACTACAGCCCTTGGGGTCCGAGTGCCCGCTGTGCCCGGTACAGTAAGTCTGGTGCCCGCATCACTGCTATGAACCTAGCGATGCCAGCAGGCACCAGTTTAAGCGAGCCTACACTTCGTCGCCTGTTTAATAAATAGAGGGGAAGGCTGATCTGCAGGTCCAGCCCAGCAGGCTCAGTGAAGCAGTTTCACCTGAAAATACCATAGCACAGTGTATGATGTGCGACCTGCCCTGGGTTTCATAAATAAAAATTACTGGCAGTATATCTTTAAGAAAACAGAGAAACCGTCCATGGCAGTTTGTGTTACAGAAGCACATCTTGGTGCCCATCAAGAGCACTGTGTGGGCAGTGAAAGGAGGTACCGCAAGCAAGGCGGCTTCAATAGGAAATTCTTTGGGTCAACGCTGTTGTTGCATACTATTTGCACAGAGCCCACGCTTTCTGGCCTCAGTTCACCCTTTCACTCACTAAAAATTGTTCCTTCCTTACGTAATATTGAACAAAATAACGGTGCATTACACAGTGCTTAAGACTTTGCTGCTTTTTTCTGTTTCCTTTGACTGTTAGTTGTCCCTCTTCTTAATAATGAAAGCATTACAGTCGTTTCAATATGACTTTTTTTCTTGATATGAAAACTAATGATAGTAATATTTTTAAAAGTCAGACTGAACTGTTTTCACTTATCCAAACCAATTGCTGCAGCATTTTGGTTTGCTAAAATTTGACATTTCAGAATCATATTTTGTTCTAATTTCAGATAGGAAAATTGTTTCCTTCCTGGGCAATTTAGGATATATTTGGGAATATTTGTGGATGCTGTGCTTTGGAATGTGACTGAAAAGAGTATTAGCGAGGCTGAAAACATAGCAGAAAATGATCAAAATGCTGCCCATGAAAATTCTGTTGTGAAACCCCATAAAATGGAAATAATAGTCTCATGAAAAGTTTTCTGAGTAAAACCCCATAAAAAGCCATCTCTCCTTTCTGTTAGCCTGTGCAATAGTGGGTAACCACATTCTTACCCAGGAGGATTTGCTGCCAGTTTTTGCAACAATACTGCAACAATACATTTTATTTCCAGGGTGGAAAGACAAATGGACCTTTGTGGAGAACTGCAGCAGAATTCCAGCAACCATTGAAACGAAGGGCAGGATTGCCATTGTTTTCAGTGCTCTTGGCTGAGCCCTTAGCACGGTTGCTGAAAATGTTACAGTAACATTATTGTAAGCAGCAGGGAAATAATCTACCCTCAAAATCTTGCACGCAGTTCCTATTTAACCAGCAGCAAATTGATTGCTTGGCAAGGGAAATACCCCCCTCTTTCCCTGACTGGGGAAACTGGGAGGAGCTCTCTGCACCACTCCAGCGCATGAGGGTTCACCAGGTCTGCACTGCTCGCGCAGGAGCATCCAGGGCAGCGACTGACCCAAGGCTGAGGCATGCTCTCTTTGCAGCCAAAGCATTCTTAAGACATGGCAGTTTTGTGCCTGGGAAACAGCCCATTGTGACCACTGAAGCAAAGATGCCAATTAAAGCAGTCCTCGGGGCTACCTCAGCCTCCCTGGCAAATGTCAGCCCAGCGCCAGGAACTGCCAGGCTAACGGAGAGAAAAATGGAGCAGTCTGCTGACTTCGGTGTGAATTGCATCTGGGTATTTGAAGGGTTTACAGGAGCTGAGACTATCCCCAGAGGCTGCTGGAATAAAGACATTTCCTCATCGTCTTAAAAATTCTGCTTTACCTGAATGTGGTAGAAAATGCATTTCACCATGCTCGTCTGCACTGGGACACTCAGGGATGTTAAAACGACTTTGCTAATCCAACACAGGGATTGTGCAGGATCCAATGCTGATCCCTCAGCAGGAGAGAGGCTGGACATGCTTTCCCATTTGTACATTAATACTGAGTTCGTTTATCCAAACTTCCTGTCCGGGCAATGCTACACACGCAACTTGCTTGGATGGATGGATGGAGGGATGGATGGATGGGTGAAAGGATGGATGGAAGGATTTTCCAGAGGAGCAAAATTCTCAAAATGAACTATAAGTGCTGTCCCTCCCTTCCCCCTACCTTCTTTTAGTGTTTAATTGAGTCATCTGTAAGCATTTTGGTAGGTCAGGAATGCAATTAAATAGCCTGTCTATCGTAAAATATTTGAGCAGTAATACCTGATAAAATCATCATTATCCTGGAGTAATTGACCACATCAGATAATTAAGGTTCCTGAGGCAAAGCTTCACCCCCAAAGGAAGTTCAGTGATATTAGAGCAGGGCTGCGGTAGTCAAGACTATGTTAGTGTTTCCATTATAAGCCTTATATTTTAGAGCTGTGTAATTCTATCAGTAAAACGGCTGTAGTCTGAGAGTGTATTCATGATTTGATCTTTTTTTTTAATAACAGAGTAAGGAAAATACAAAGTATTTTGGTCTAAGGACTGAAAAAATCCTGCTGAAAAATGAAGTTTGAATAAGGCTTTACTTAAAAATAGAAAAAAAAAAAAAACCAGAATGACAAGATTACACTCATCTACAGCCTGGTGAATTTGCAGCCTGAGAAGGGTATAACAATTAGCTCAGAAGCTCTCCAGTGCTGTGAATGCTTTCATAGTTTGAGAACGAAACTAATTCTGCCCTTGATTTCTTCATAGTTCTAAGTATATACATTTAAGACATATTTTTTCCCAAGCAAAATCAGAAGAAGGTGTAAGAAGTAAAGCATAACACAACAGAAGCCTCTGGTCTCAGCTGTAGAAGTGGGACAAGTATTTCCCTCTCTCTCAGACATGATGTAAGCAATAGCTTTGTCACAGAATTAGTGACAAATAAGACATATCCTAAACTTCACTTTAAATACAGGAGTGCCGTGCTGGATCAAAGCAAGGTACATCCACCCTAGTGTTTGTTTCTGACAGTGGTTGATACTGGATGCATGGAAAAGACTATATAAGCTGGGCATGTCTGGAATGGTAACTTCTCAGCATCTGGTAATCAACAATTTAGCGATTTCTTCTGCTATATGATGCCTTTGGATCAGAAGGTTTCTTGTAAATAACCACCACTTGTGTCTCAGTCTCTACTTTCAAACTAAAAAAGGTGGAAAAGCACAATGCGCTGGAATTTGAAGACTGTCATGTCCTCTCCTTTGTACATCTGTACTGCTAAGTGTCAAGGAGCGAGCTCAATGCCTGGGTTGTCATAGGCCTCACAAATTAGTTGCTATCTCACAGCCTGGCTTGCATTTGGCCCATTGCAAGACAAATAAACTCTAACCTCCAGTGTGGGTACAAGCCAGCTTGTGCCCCTTGGCCTCAGGATTAGGACTTTGCTCCCTGTCTCTTTTCTATTTAGCAGGATAGTTAGAGCAGCCATGACCTTATTACTGTAACATCTGAGCTCTTCACTTTTTTTCATTGCAGCTATTCTTTGAGTCACTCTTAGAGGGTAAGGAATGAATTTGTACCTCATTTAAAGGGAGGCAAAAGTGATGCAGATACTGACATCTTCGAAGTATGTAGGGATTTTGCCATTTAATATTGTAGACCCTAGCTAACGTAGGAGCTCAAGTTTAGATCAAATCAAGATCAGATTTAACTTTCTAAAAGAGTTAAGAATAGTGCCCAACTATATTGAAACGGTGAGAGGTGGGAATAAGTAGCCTGTCCCAGGTCTTGCAGAGTGTTTGTTCAGATCAGGGACCAAAGAGAAAACCCATTGACCGCTGCACCTTTTTTTCATTCCCAAGACTCATCTCTGATTGCCCAAACAAAGGGCCAAGCCATTCCTCTGTGATTTAAAATAGTTTTCTCTCACTAAGTGTTGGGAGTTCAGAGCAGGTTGTTTTATATATTGAAGCCTTTACGTTTTTGTGCAATCATTGGTGGTGTTGCTGTTTTGTGCTTTGCACAGTTTCTTTTCTCTGAAGTCACTCTCAAAACTCTTTGATTTTTTTATCACAGTACCCCATAGGATTTTTTTTTGCTGCATTTGCGTTCTGATTTTTTTTTTTCTGAAAAGTGTCTTAATGAAAAATACGTACCAGAATGCTCCGTGTGAGTATCCTCCAATGCTGAAGATCAATAACAGTTTATTTGATCACTGACAGCAAATGCTCTTTCAATTAAGCAGGTCACATAAATAACTTTCTGGTTCCAACATTATTTGGAAAGGTTGAGTGTGAAATAAATGTGATTGGGTTGGTGGTAGAAGTCCCTCAAAAAGATTGGAGTTAAAAGCCACCTAGGTACTTGGATGCTGATCCTTGCTTTATCAGGATGGCCCAAGATGGCCAAACTGGGTTTAGAAATCTCTGTAGAGTACACTTTTGTACAGATTTTTCAGCACTTTGCTGATTTTAAGAAAGATGGCGTTTTCTTAAAGAAACCTTTTCATATAGTTATTTGCATTTTTGTTGGTTGTTCCAGCTAGAAACACAATATAAGACACCCCAAAATTAAAATGTGTGCATGTGCGTATGTCTTTACCTCCCTTTCTTTACATAACTCTAAAAAGGTCCCATTCTGCATCTGGGCAAGGGTTCAGCTCAGTGTTGTTTCATCCCTACAGGTTTCTCTCATTCTTACAGCCATGCTCATCTGTGTCTCCCAGCCTGGAAAAAGGTTTATACTCACAGCAACATAACCCCTCTGCATGTAACTATAGACACAGGCTGATGTTAAAAATGCCAGGCCAGGTTCAGGCATGGTGTAAAGTCATAGTTCACTGAAATCAAACAGTCTTGTGACAAGTGAGGATAGCATCCTTACAACAAAAAGATACAGAACAACACACGGAAAATACACTGAAAAAGGTGGAAAGCTACAAATGACACTTCATCATTGAAAGCTTGGAGAAATAAAATCTGCACACAAGAAATAACAAGAAATTTGTATTTCGCAGAGGGGACCTGAACCAAACAGTAGGGATCAATGATCCTTAGGAGTGTCCAATATTAAAATAAAAATCTAGAATAAAATTTTGCAGTTATCTTCAATTCACAAATATTATAAGACCAAAACTTGATCAAAGCCCTTCTGGATATTTGATCGTTCACAAAGAAATAAGAATGGTCCTTGTTTCATTTGAGGTTGGCTCTGCAAATGGTGCTGCTGTCCTTTCCCCTTTAATTTTTCCAATACTTGGTTTCTGTGGAACAAGTTGGGGGGGAGAAACAGACTTTGCAGCTGCTGAGAAAAAGATCAGAGGCACCAACCTTGTTTAAAAATTCCACAATCAATTTAGGAAAAGAACAGTAAAACCCCAGGAAACTCCCCAACTTCACTAAGAAGTCCTCAGTTCAAAGATAGCTGTGCTAGGAGGAATCCACAGGATCTGCCTGTCAATAGGTTTCTTAGTGGAAGAAATGTTGGGGTGGGTTTTCTTTTTTTCTTTCTCTACCATTGAGAAACAACTTTATAACTGCAGAACAAGGTGAAACTACTAACAGGGGCTGGTGGGAGAGGAGGATCAGGGAGGAAGGGAGTTCATGTCCTGAGGATGACTTGCCTCTGTGAACTGCTGCTGTTGATCTCTCAGCTGCTGAAGGTTAGATGAAAATAACAGTCTTCCATATCTTAGGGTCCATATCTGCAGGGTCTGAGCAACCCCAGGTTGCATGAAGCAGCTTGCTGTGCTTTGGACCCTGAACTCTTTGTTGCTGTAGTATGACTTTAATGTCATCCCAAGAAATGTTAAATGGGCTTACCTCTTCAAAGTCAATGCACTTACAGGTAAAGAGCAGTAGGTTTCCAAAGCAGTTCCTGAAAAAGCTCCATAAGATATCTGAGCTGATATACTCATATGATTTGTTTTTATTTTCTTACTTTAAAAAAAAAAAAAACAAACTTCAGTATTAGAGCATCTACAGATTTAAATTTCCTGAATCACTGTGCTGGGGCACTGGGGCTTGGATGTGTTAGCCACAGGGACTTCAGCCATACGAGGGTGAAGCAAAGGTCTGGCATGCCCAGTGCTCGCTTACATGTTGCGGAGGAAAGACTGCAAGAACAAGGCAATCTGTGAGTGTTGATCTCCTCAGCGTATCCTCCCCACTTCTAAACTGCAGCTAGTGACAGTAATGTTTAACAGTCCTTGCTGTGTTTGTCCCCTGGGATTTAAATCGCTTTGTGAACCAACTGGTACTTTTGGCCTCTGCAATGTCCTGTGGACATGAGTTCCACCCTTCAATTATACGCTGCAGGAACCAAAACTTTTTTTCGTTTTAACTTTTACATTATGAGTAACAGTGAGTAATCCAGCTATGACTACGGTTCATTACTATCTCAGGATTGCTTGGAATATGAGGAAACCAGCTTTGAATCCTCTTTGAGTGCCACTTGTCCCAAAAGGCTTTTATTGTTCATGAAAAACCAATGCTGAATGGCAATGCACAGAGACAACACTTAACTTTCCGGCACAGGAGTGTGATCTTCTTTGCACAAATGCATGTGGGATGACTGCTGAATAGAAGCAAAATGAGCATGCAAATAACCTCATGCACCAACTGGTGTTTCAATGCCTGCAGAGCTGGGTGTTCACACAGGATCTTGCTTGCATGCTTGTCTCCGGGTAGTTTGAATGCTGAAACTGGCTCAGTGCCAAGGTACATATTCACTTTTGCACATGCATTTAAAAAAAAACCAAACCCTTCCTGAGGATCAGTCTGACATGTTGAATAGCGCACCTGGCCGTGAGTCAAGAGGCATGAGATTGACTCCAAGCTGGTTACTTATGGAAGCTCTGTTCGCCTCAGTTTCCCCTCTTCCTTTCTGCTCATTTTTTCTAGTTAGACTGTAAATTGTTTTGAGCTGGCATAATCTCTCTTTATGTGTTCAGCACTATGGGGCTGAGATCTCAGTGGAAAAAGGGACGCACTACCCTAATCCAAATCATAATAATGACAATTGTATGAAATTGATGGGCTTTTCTGAAATTTCCCTATCACTAACTTTTATACTACCCATCACAGCTGCAAATTGCTAAAGTGACAGCACCTATTGCCCTGCCATTATTATGCATAATAATAATTTAACTAAAATAGCAACAGAAAATGTGCATTACATAAAATGAATTTAAATTGATTTTTTCTTCTTTCTCAAAGCTTATTACTAATTGGTATTTTTAGAGCAGAGATTCATTTTCATACACTAAAATTAATGGGCCATATCAGCGGGTGTGAATCAGGATAGCTCCATTGAATTCAATGGGTCCTATATCATTTACTGCAGCAGAGAATCTCACCTACTATTCCAAAGAGCATTTTCTTTTCTGTAACTCACAAAGTAATTGCATTTTCAGTCTTATGTCCGGATCCTGCAAATAATTGTGCAAGACATTAACTTTATGTAGATAAGAAGCACTGCTGATGCCATTGCAGCTACTCATATGAAGAAAGTTATGGTTTTGCAGGATCAGACTTTAAAATGCTAATGAAACCATTGCAAAATCTAATGTGTTCACAGTAACATTTTACAAATGGCAGCACCTAATATGTAGTCTGTCCTAATACCTAAAATTTCTGTAAATTATGTTGTACAGTAAAATGGCAGAAATGAGATTATTGCTTAATACTTTTTATTTATTATAAAAGAATCTGCTTTTTTTTTTCTCTGGAAGCCCTGTCTCCCACATTGTCTGCAGCAAGCCTTTGAAATTCAGCAGGGGGATAACCTTTGGATTAAAGATGTGCTTTCTTCCTTAGCCCCCAAGAAATTCCAACTATAGTTTTGCTGAGATAAAGTGTTTTAAAATAGCCAATTCACTTCTTGCTAGAAAATTTGGCAATGAGTACTGATTGAAATAGGAATTTAGAAGACTTGCTGTTTTCTCCCCACCTTTCCAAGAAAAAAAATCCTTTGCTGCTGGGTGTCCTGCATCTCAAATGTGATGTGTGTTAGCTGATGTGCTAACAGTCCAAGGTTAAATGCTGCTGATGGTGCACAAAGAATGGGACTACCACAAGTTCTTTACACAACAGGAAAAAAACCCTTTTATGGAATGAAAAGGAAAAATTCTAGTTCACAAAATTAAGGAACCAAAATTTAAGAATTACTAGATCTTCGGGATCCTATATTACCTGGCCAGCTTAACAACAATCCTACACACACAGTCTTCGATACCAGGATCACGCACCCTTGCCACTGATGAAATACTAAGTGTGTACAATGGGCACAATTAACATCGTATGGGCTTGAGTTTACTATGGAGATAACACTTTTTTTCCCAGTTTTTGTATGTAATATATACATTACCATGTACTTTGAGTTTTTTTCTGCTTTGAGGCAAATTGAGTTTGACATTTATACAAGAAGCAATAAAACTGACGCAGTCAAAGTATATTCCTAAAACAAGTTCAGTAATGTCTCTTTCAAACTACGTTTGAGTTAGTGGAATAAATGCCTTTTCATGTTTGCAGTTGAAGTACTGGCCAATTCTGCCAAATGGTTTTTGGAAAATTGCCTTCAGAATTGACTTTCCCTGGGGAAGATTTGCTTCTATGGAAAGCAGAGATACTGGGAGAATTTGAAAGAGAGAGAAAGCAAAAGGGAAGGCAGAGGGAATAGGTTAAAGGCTAACTTTAAACAGGTGGCTTTCATTTCTCTTTGCTCAAATTGTTCTATAATTTCTTACCCTAAAACTTTCTGGTTAACTACAGCAAATTTCATTTTAGCGAGAGCAGTTCCATGCTAATCCAGCGTTGCTATTACCTCAGCTCAGGTTGGGTGTTTCTCTCTCTCTCTGGGCTTCCCATTTCCCAAGAGCAAATGCAAGTTTGGGAATCTTGTAATTCCAATTCGGCTTATCCATCTGAGAGTCCTGAATAATTTTGAATCCCATGGATTTGCTTCATCTCAGTTAAGAAGAGGAAAGGTGTGGACTTTTTTCACCAAGCAGTTGGTGTTAGCTGACTTGAATAGAGATGCCAGTTTGGACCCCCATTAGTCACCCTATTTCCCTCCCCCATCTAAAAATGTGCAGAATGTGTGCCCTTTTGTACAGTTTGCTTAATCTATTTTGCTACCTGAGGAGGAATCTCTACATAGGGCAATGCAATAGCTATTGAAGTATGATCTAGTTCACATATAGCCCTTCTGGGCTACTTCACAAGTTGGCAAGCTTTAGGAATCAGCAAGCAGTCATCGTACAGGGAAGGAATCTGTTCTATTTCATATGTGTTAAAACGATATTTCCTAGTCCATCTATGGATGACCTGACAGAAGGAAACATATTGCAAATGTATATGCCATACATGATCAACCCCAAAAAATATCTTTTGTAATACATAGCATTTTCCATCTTGCATTTTTGAGGTGACACATAAGCAGAATAATTTTGCACATACTGCAACTTTCTGATGCTCCAGTTTGGCTCTCTGAGGCACAGATCATCTACAGCAACATGATGTCTTCAACTGGATGGGCAGAGCTACGGCAAAAAAGGTTCCAGTGAGGATTCCTAATGTCAGTGTTCACACTATAATTTCTGCTCGACTGTATTGGGACCATCCCTGAACAGGCATGTTCATACTGCCCAGTTGTAGTGTTTGCTCTGTATCATTTGCCACTTGCAGTCCTGAACACCCAGAGGCCACTGGGACTTTAGCCCCCAATTCCTTGAGATTTCCTCTGGGGCGTTGAGGCGCAGCTCCCTTCTGCCCCTCAGACCATGTGAAGGGGACTGCACCCGCCCTTGAGACTCTGACCTGTTATACTTGACATCTTGGGTTTGCGATGGCACCCATGAAACTGATATGAGCAGCTAGGAAAGGAGGAGGGAGTTTATTTTTAGGTTGCACCAGGAAAACAGCTGCAGCATTTTCTCAGTGGCAGAAGAGCTCTCACAGGACAGAGGGAGGCCTGTGTTATCGCCTCAAGATTTTCCCCTCTGAAGAGTTTCAACCTTTCAAGACTCTCCCTGTGCAAACCTCCAGCTCATGTGCACTGATGAACGTAACTCTAGAGCATCGTGGAGGAAACCAGAACTATTTTTATTTTTGGTTGGGTAAACCTTCAGCATTTAACAGTCAGGTGTTTATTTCACTTCCCAAACTGCCTCCAGCTCCAGTAATGTTTAGCATGATCCTTTTCTCAGGGAGGGGGAGAAAAAAGGGGATTGAGTTAAATGCTCACAAAATGGAGAGGCCTGAGGAATCACAAACTCGTATCCGCTGCCACACATCCCACCTCAGCCCCCCTCCTTCCTCGCTTCGGCCCTCCTTGGAAGGAACCTGACAGGAAATATTTTAGAGGTAGAGAATTTTCAACGAAAATATTATTTCTCCATCTGCCCACTTTTCCGCCCTCACAGGTTGTATGGCTAAGTGACATTTAGGAATGTGTATCCTGCAGGCTGCTTAGTTGCCTGTCTTCTCACACGTTGCTTTCCCATCAGAAGTACATCACGACACCAGGTCCTCCTGCCTCCTGAGTGTCACAGGAGACACTTGATCTTTGGGAGCACGTCTGGGCTTTTCAGAATAATTTCTAACCTCAGCAGCTCCTGTAAATGAAGAAGGCTGACCCCCTTTCAATGAGCTTCCTTGCAGCCTTCCTGGGAGGCACAGGGAGGGTGGGGTCCACCACTGCTCCAGAGCTCTGGGATAAAAAAAAAAACAACAACCGTGAAACCTACAGAAAGTTGGCTGATATTGCATGCACGGAGCTATTCAAACCAGATGCTTGCATGCCTTCCTGCCCACGCTACCTTACCCACACTGATCCGTTCCTAGCCTAACAGGAAGCTTCAGTTTTTTTGTACCTTGAGCCATTTTCAACAAAAGCCATACCAGGAGAGGGACACATATGTGCTGCCATGACCTACAAGAGGCTGCACTCAGCAAGAGACATGCTTGCTCCTTCATCCAAAGGCTACCATGTTGAATTCTTCTTTTCCTTGGGCAGGCTAAATCTATTCCAGCTGGTTAGGAAGTGTTAAGGCAACATGGCTTGACAAATAGCGTGTGTCTAAGAGGCAAGAGGAAAATGACTGAGGTTAATTTGTGTTGGGGATTAACATTGGGGGAAAAATGAGCAATATCTGGACACATTTCAGCTGCCCCACCATCCCCTTTTTGAACTGGTTTTAAAAAAAAGAAATCTCTAGCCTGTGTCTAATTCTGCCTTGCTTTTCAGCCATGTTTCTCTGGTCAGAAGAACTCCATGTTCTGCCTCAAATCTCCTGTGTCTAAGCCCCCCATTCGTAAATCTTGGTTGTAAAACTGCATCCTTATCACTATTTCTAACTTACTCAGTCAAATCTTACCAGTGGTTCTAACTGGGACATTGTAATTTTAACTCATCCTACCCATGACAATGTAGGCTTCTTGGAGCAGCAGTCACAAGCAAAGCTGTAGCAGATTTGGGAGGAACTCCTTGCCCAGAACCCAACTGAATCCATCTATAACCTTGGCAAGAGGAAGGTCAGGTCTAGAAAAGTATTTTTTGCTTTGGTTTTATTGGAATAGGGATGAAAGTCAAGGTCAGAGGTTTAAAGAGGGCTTCATGGCAGCAACCAGGGTTTTTTTGAAGCTGAACATCTCAACCCATACATCAGCAAGTTGGTTGATTTTTGAAGAGTTCTGAGCATGCCCTGAAATAAGTGAAATCTGCAGCATTCAGCTATTGACTATAAATCTGCAGCTCAGGGCCCAGCAAGCCAAGCGTGCCAAAGAATCCTAATGAGGCAGAGAATTTGGGCTACCATTTTGATAGGCTCCAGGAAAGCAGGAAATATTCAGCCCAGACTTGCTAAGCAGTAATCACTTTGCCAATGTTTCTGTTTATTTTTACTTTAACTGCTGATTGCATTTCCTAGCCACTTATTCCCACTTCTCCCCCAGTCCCTTGGCAATTACTGTCTTACAGATAGAGCCTGGTCACACTCACACTTGACTTGACAAAATAAAGTGGTGTGAAAACTGCTAATAGAGGAGGTTGCAAAACATTTTAAAAGTTCCTACCGCCCAAATTACTAATTAGTGATATATAAGGCTATATATCCACAGTCTTATATTAGCGTAATTCCATGGGATCTCACTGGTCAGATAAACCAGTAAGATCAGAGTCAATGTTTCAGAGGTTATGTTTCCATGATCCTTTTTCATCAGTAGTGAATCCAATGCTTCTTGTGCTTATCCTGGCTGTATGATGCAGCTGCTGTGCTGTACGCTGGACCACCGAAATTATATTGTCTAGAAAGAACCAAGGAAAGGTTTGTTTGTTTGCACCCCACAGGCTGATACAGCAGCACAAGGAAGCAGAAAGAGCTGTGGCAGAGGGGTGGGACCAAAAGTGGGGTGGTGGTCCTGGGGGAGCTTCCGACCCCACATCACCCACATCTGTGCTATGGTGCTGTGCCATTGTGCCTGGCTTTTTCACAACCAGAATACATTAGCCAGTGCAATTAAAGATATAGGACACATGCTAACAATTTTCTTATTGCAATCTTATCAGGTTTTTATTTATTACTTTTTACTCCCTGTAAATGTGATTACTCATTGGCAAAAGTTTGAAGCTTGGTGGCTTTTTATAATGAGTAAGGAGGAGAAAAATCGCTTTGGTTTGTTACACAAGCTCATCAGAAAGGTGATCAACCACATAAACACATACACCCCCACCCCTTCCCATACCAATGCATTAGCTCACAGCTGTGTGGATATACGCTTTGAGAGCTGAATAACCCATTAATCTCCATGTGGAAAATCAATAAATTGAAAATAATTAGCTGGGTATGGGAAGAAGCAAAGAATCAGACAGCTGTTACTTAAAGCATGACTTAGGCGTGTAGAAACAAAGTAAAACGAGACATACAGGGAGCAGAGAAGGGAGGGGGAAAGGACATGAAGACATGAAAGAAAGAATAGAGTGGTGAATCCAAAGGCACCAAAATATGGGTTTATATATAAGCCATTCTAAGTAACTCCATACAAGCAGTATTCTGCAGTGAGGACTGTGGAAGGATCAGAAGGGCTTTTGGGAAGTGCAGCTCACTGGATGAAACTGCTCACTATCAAGGCTGGAACAGCTCCAGTAGTCACCAGCAACGGGAAAAGGGAACAAAATTCCAGCCACTGTCAACAGGCATTGTCAAGATTATATTTGTCTCCAAGTAGGCAGGCAGCAGGGTCTGCAATGAGAGTCAGAGAAACAGAGGCAGGATGGACGCAAGAATGGGCCATAGTTACCCTGTACAGCCACAGCAATGGAGACACTGAATAGGTCAGGCAGAATATGGCCCTCTCCTCCCTCCTGTTTCATGTCACCTTGACTTGGTGACAACTGCTGAACAAAAACACTCTCCCAGAGAAACAAATTAAGTGAACGAGAAGAATGTGCCTCACCAGTGGTGAGACAAAACCAACTTAACAGCGCACTGAGAGACACCAGTGATGTACCAAACTGTTCCTAGCTCAGCTATGACAAATGGTCTTATGAAGGGATGTTCCAGCTGAGCTCCTGAGTGCATTATTTTTAGGCTGAGATTTAACACCCATGTCCCTGTCCAAACCAAGGATTCTAGGTTCAGTTCTGAGTTCTGAAGCACCAGAAATTTTGCAAAGTATTTTGCGTTCTGTTTATGGTGGAAGCTTCATGGGATCCATCATCACAAAAAATATACCAGACCTGAACTAAAAAAATACTAGACAAGCTACAGATCCTAGATGAAATCAACACAGAGAAAATTCCTTGCGGAGACAGAGACTGTTTACAGGGAGAGATTAAAGCAGAAGCACTGCAGGCTATACCCAGGGTTATTGTCCTGGGAAGGATACATGTTAACCGAAATAAAACATTCCATTTGTTCAGAAGAAAAAGTATCTCCCCTTCCTTGCAAATTGCTGGTCAAAACATGAAGCAGGTGCCTGAGTCTGCCAAGACCTTTGAAACAAGATCTTTGAGGGGCATTAAGTACTTTATGTGCTTCCTTAGCATTTAATCCAGATCCAACTTCTCCAGGAAAGCCTATCAAGACCTCTGCCAGTCCACCTGAGATGATATAATAGCAATAAAGCTCTGCCTCTCTCTAAGATGACTCCTATAGTCACTCACCACCATTTCTGTGTGCGGAGAGGCACAACACATAAGGTGATTCCTCATTTCTATATTCAACTATGTAGCAAATATGACAACTGGTATAAAACTGTAGAGAATAAAGGATAGAAGAGGCATCTTCTTAGACTGCTACTCAAGACTCAGAGTGCTTCTAGCTAGAGGTTGGGTACAAATGGCCTGATAGCTTTCTCTCTTTGTAGCTTCAAGCACTGATTAGCAAGTGCTACCACATGCAGTCTCATTACCCTGATTAGGTTAAGGTCAGAAAAGGACCCATCCAGCTCTGGGATGACTTTGGAGCTGTGCTTGAGGAGAAGCTGTAGAAGCAGTTGTCTAAAAGCTAGTGTCTCTGGCTTAAACAATGAAGGGAACCAAGTTTTCATGTTCTGGTATTGACATATCCCTGATCTGTAGAGAAGGCTGGACTTTAATACAAATTTTCTTGTTAGGTGGGAGTTGCTTTATTCATCTACATGCTTAGCTTTCTCAGGGTAACACTGCTCTTCTCCTCTCTTAATCTCACTTTCACTGACCGTTCAAAGCCTGGAGTTTTGCTTCCACATCACTTCAAGCCTCTGAAAAATCACAGTCTAGTTTCTGTAGACCTCTACAAGCATCATAACAGCTAGGACTGTGAGGCAGTCACAGAGAAGCCTAATTCCTTCTATTCAATTTAATGAAAAGCTTTCTAAATACAATTAGTATCTTCTTGTTACTCTACACTATCACCTTCTCTTTCAAGATTTAATGACATGTGCCATTTAATGCCATTTCTCCTGATTTACAGGAATATTCTTGGGGCCTTATCAAACTGTGTTAGCTACAGGGCAAAAGTTGGTTTTACAATTCTTCACGTGCAAAATTCATATCTTCAGATGTAGCCTAATGATGGGGGAGACACAGGCTGCAATGGCATAGTTCAGATCCAATTTCAAATTCAGGGATGTTCAGATGTTTGTTCTCAACCACTGCAGCCACCCAGACAAGGAAAGAACTTAAATTCCAGGTTGTGGGTTAATGCTTATTCTGGGGCTGTTTGGGCTGTTTTAGACAGATAGTGAGAGGAAAGAGAGGTATTTCTCTTCTCAACTTTCTAAACACAGTGTTTCCCAGGATTTTTCGTTTTATTAGGTAGCATGACAATTCCTTCTGCCTTTCTTTTGATATCCGAAGCTAATATATTTGCCCTTCTCACTTAGCTCAAAAGTCTGTATGCCTCCACTTCTGTTAAGAGGAGAGATAAAAAGTTGAATACTTCTACTCTGAAAAGGCTGCTTTTAATAGTTTGGATGGATCTATTTGACTAACTACAGAGAACAGGACAAAAAAATGGGGTTACAATAGGAAATAAAAGGACTTGTCAGGCAAGAAGAGGATAAAGAGGCCAGCTGAATTATAAGGATGAAGGTTATGCTAGTTCTCAACCTGGACTCTGTGCTGTAGGAAATCAGTGAAAATGTGAAAAGAAATCCAACTGTCTCCAGAGAGTAAATAAACCTGACTGTGATATGTGAACCTCATCAAACATAAAAAACAAGGACTAAGAAAGCAGGGGTTGCAATGAGGACTAGGGTGACTCAGGCAAGTATAAGAATGTCAGCAAAGGCTGTATCAGGTTGGGGACAAATTCTGGCCAACTCCAGTCAGCTAAAAAATTGTCACTGAGCCCTCCTCCCCACCTGAAGAGAGGCTGCTCTGGGGGCCAAAGCAAGTCTGGGGTTGGGAAGGCTCCAGTGTCTCTGCTTGTAGTAATAACTATGTTCAGGATTATTCTTTTATTGTGTTTCTACTTCGCTGTCACTTCAAGCCACTTAGCAAAAATAAAATACAATTAAATTACATGAAAAAAAGCCTGGGTAGGAACAAACCACCAGACATGCTTCCGAAAAGCAGCAAACTCCCCCGATACAGTCTGTCTGGGTGACAAAGCCCAGGACGTGCTGAAAAGCGCTCCTTGGGAGTGCAAGTCTGGACAGCTTTGCCAAGCCTGGGGAGCATCAACCGCTCTCCCCGAGCAAGCCAAAGCCCAGCAGTTTCTCAAACAGCAGCCGGTGTCAGGCTGTTACTGAACGTACCCTGCTCCTGCGCTCCAGCCCCTGGGCAGCAGCACGGCTGCATGTAGAGTCTTGTGGTGGAGGGAAGAGAGAGACGAGAGAGCTCCCAGACTGACAAGCAGGTTTTGTGGTTTTGTTTAAGATGCTGAATCAGAGTTTCACCTGGAGGGGAGGCAGAAGGGGATGGATCATGGTTGGCAGGTGTCTGCAGGAATACTCCGATTTGCCTATCTCTGAGGCTGGCAGACAGCAGCGTTTGGCTGGTGCGGTTGTTTCTGCTGCTCCAAAGGCAGTTAACGTCATTGTCAGATGTGAACGTGCTGGTTCTTGTCGTGTGGCCCTACCGACAAGAGAAAGCTCCTTTCAACAAATCTGCAACAATTTGAAGGGATAATGAAATTCAGCATCCACCGAAGCTGCTAAGCATACCGAATTACAAAAGGTTCAGAGCTCAATTTTGTCCTGCCAGACTGTCCTCTTTGCCCCCAAGAGCAGCTTCTCACGTTGACTGCACTTATTCCTCAGTGTAGGCAATCACTTTGGGTGCCGAACGGTTGCTCTGTGTAACCACAAATGGTACAAGCAAGCAGCAGGTCTTGATTATTGAACATACGATGGAGGAGTATCACTGCTACCAGCGCAGAAACAGCTGTGCCATAATCACAGAAAATACTAACATCCAAAACAGGGATGGGCCGGGTTTTCATCAGGAGTACATTAATATTCTCCCCACTGCAGTGAGCGCTGGTAAACTTCTCAACATTTGGCAGCGCTTCAGTTATTGACTGCAGTGTAATTTTCTGCCTTTGCCATGGATCATTCTTGTCTGCCCGGTCTTGTTGCATGGATGGATGTACCCGTGCTGCCCGAGCTGCGCTGCTGTGCCGGGTCACTAGATGGTGTGCAACTGTGCTGGTGCAGAGGAAGTCAAACCAGGAACAGGCTGAGAAGAGGAAGCAGAAATAAGATGCTTTAGCTCAGGTAGGAGAAGGTTGGTAGCAGTGCCTTCAGGTCAAGATTAGGTGCATGAGCAGAGCTGGTTGGGGAAGCTTTCATAGCTCCCAGTGACCATATTATGCCAAGATTAAACCAATCTTTTGTGCCCTCACCTCCCCATGTATTAAAATTCGCCAGGAAGATAAATAGTTACTCCATTGCCATCTGTTTTTATTCTACTAGATAATGCAATCAAGACTATTCTATCCATGAGAAGTATTGCTTAACTAAATATCATCCAAAACACAACCTATGGATTTTTGAAAGTCACCAGTATTTGTCGACATTTGAGACTGAAACAGCTGAACCAAGACAGGGCAGGTTACAAACCGGGCATTTCTCTGCCCCTTCACTATTGATGAAAACTTCCATGAAAGTTTTTTTTTTAAAAAAAGTGGTTGCTGCAATAGAAGTTTCTTTTCTCTATTTCCTTTGAGAAACTGCCGTTCTTGGTTTAAGGATGATTTATTTTCCATATTTGGTTTCAGGAAACAAAAAAAAAAAGAAAGGAACAAAAGAAATGTTTGCGTGGTTTTTTTAATGTAAACTCTCCTTCCTTCAAAAAAAAAAAAAAAGGCAAAAAATACTGCTGCAAATAGCTTTTGCATTAGCTGAAATTTTCATTAGAAACTAACAAGCACATAAATGAACACACTGTCAATCAAATTCAGTGACTTGCCCAAAGCCACAAGGACAAAACAACAAAGCGAAGCACCAAGGACTTAGATCCAAGCCCCACGCTCTGCTCCAGCCACTGGGCCTTGCAGATTGCAATTAGCAACAAGACGACGAGATCTACCAAAGATAAGTGGGCCCGGCGCAGTCTCTGACTCTGCTAAGTTTGCCTCAAAGTGGTTATGTGGGTGGTGCAGAATTTGTCAAACAAGATGTTCACAAAGATCTCCCTAAGCACAGCCGAGAAAAAAATGAAGACAACCCTACCATAAAGTGACACATAATTCAGCTGAAGTGAAACATACTGATGCAATAGCAGAGAATAACTCATTCCCCTTAGGCAAAACTCATCCAAAAAGCTAATAATGAAAACTGGAGGACTCCAAACCATTATTTTTGCTTTCCAGGCCAGCAGCAGGGATAGCTTATGTGGTTAGCAGCTGACTCCGGAGTTCTATTCTTGTTTCCATCACTAACTCACTGTATGATCCTGCAGCGTCACTGTTCTGGGCCTCAGTTTACTTATCAGTGCAATGTGGATAGAGGTTGATTACAGAATATTTAACTGATATGTGCAAAATATTCTGAATGAATACAAATGGCTGGATGCTGAGGCAGATGTTAGTGACCTTTTTGGAGTCTGCTTTCTCTCTGTGGTTTAGAAGAGAGTAAAAGAGCATATTTAGACTGGGAGGAAAGGAAAGAAAGAAAAGGAAGGAAAGAGGAGTGATTTATGCTGCCATTCCTATTCTAGATGCTGTGAGAGCTATCAGGACCACGTTGCTGGCTGGGCAGGAGCCAGCTTTCCTCGTGCCCGGTGGCTGCAGCTCCTGGAGGATGGCTTTCAGCAACACAAAGGGTTGTACCAGCACCGGTCAAGGAACTGGGTAGGCCTGGGGTGGAGGCTGTTTGCACTGCTTGCACTGCTGCCAAAAAATGGTGCTAAAACTACAAACGTCGCATCGTTACATTCTCTGGCCAGGCCTCTATGGATGTAAATCACCCAGTCCTTGGAAGTCAGGGCAGTTTATACCCAGTAAGAGTGCTTCCCTGGATCACAAGTAAACTACCCTTCGAGGTAGTCCCTCAAGGACTGCATCTTGGCATCTGTTTGTTCTCAGCTGATGGCTTCCAGTTCAAATTTGTTTACCTAATCATTAAAAACTTAAGAGCTCCCTCCATTCATTATAGGGGAATTGAACTGAACCCATGCTTCTGTATCAGTTGTCCAGACAGATTCTTGAAATTATAAGGTATCACACATGCTTCAAGCTTCTGCAAGAAAAAAGAGAGAATACACCTGCAGATATATGGGATGCAGAGCTCAAATTTGCTGGTGTCAGCGATTATGACTCAGAAATCATGGGAAAGAGGTCAATGCCTTAACAATGGCCCATTTTTACATGCATGCTGGTCTGTAGTTTGAGAATGGAATACAAATGCAACTCTTTCTTGGAAGGTCATTGAATTGAGCTGAACTGACCCAACCAGTTACTATTGGCTTGTAGAAACACCATGGACAGCAATATTTATGATGATAACCCTGACAGGCTGAGTAATTGCTTTGCGGCTAAAATGCTAAAAGCATTGGAGCTGGATTTTCAAAAGAAGTATTTCGTCAGAGCTTCCTAAATAAAATAATTGTGGGAAGTAACTGGAAAATGGAGCTAGTGGCTGGATTTGTGTTAATATATATGTGTGTGTATCTATGTACACCGATATTTCTGTATACGTATATAAAGTAGTGTAGATCAGGAAAGGGAAGAAAGCAGTTTCTTTAGACTGAAGGATTCCACAAATCTTCCTGAACGTGTCTATTACTACTAATGTCACTAGGACAATTATTTCATTGGTAGTACTCATATACATAAACCTATTTTCAGGGACCTGAAATGTAAAAATCAGAAGAGTTATACATGGTATAGAGTACACAGTGTAGTCTATAGCATGAACCTACCCCTTTGAATATTTACTTTTAGAGTTACATGAATAGTGAAAATGAAGCAATTTGTTTCCTCAAACGTTTGGGTCTAAAGTAAGAATCCATACTTTTTAACCAGTTGCCTTATTGGGTATGCCACACACAATACTACTGCACTTTTTATCCTGAAAGAATTCTCACATCCAGTCTACTTCTACCAGTTATTAAAGTTTGCATTGTGGAATTAAGCAGGTGAACTACTGAAGCGGCTCATCTCATTATCTTCTAAACACTTCTGGTGTGAGGACAAGACTTTGAAAGGACCATTTTTACACACTCGTGCTGTATATGAATCCCTACTTAGGAGTTACCAGGTTATCTTTGCTTCAGTTACTAAGTGAGATTCAGATCTGCTTGGTTTTCAAATGAGCTGAGACATTTAAAAAATAGAGAATGTAGGGCAAGTGTTGATTTGAAACCAGTTTGTGAAGTTGAATTCTTTGGTTAGTGGATCTTCAAGTTATTTAGATGTTGAAGTTTCTAAATTGGCATGATCAGATAGACACTACAACTGCATGTGCAACAGTAGAAAATGTATGTGTAAGTGCTAAGATGTGGAAACTACTTTTATGGCAGGTGCATGGCCAATGCACATATGTGTTGACATGAATGCTTTCATGAAAATGTGATCCTCAAGGCCCAGCCAGTTTGAATAATCAATAGCCATCTTCATACTCAGACACCTC
Organism: Balaeniceps rex; assembly: GCA_013401315.1. NCBI lineage: Eukaryota > Metazoa > Chordata > Aves > Pelecaniformes > Balaenicipitidae > Balaeniceps > Balaeniceps rex. The sequence continues at coordinate 211,091 of VYZW01000706.1, forward strand.
TTTAATGCCGTGCCTAGGAATTTACCACAAGCTCTTACTAATGCAAGCCCATAGCTAAATCCTGTCTGATCATACTACACTGGAAATGGCCCTCCAAGGAGCACTTCTTTTTCATAAAGGGATTTCCTTCAGTGCTGGTTCATAGACCACTCTTTGCTGTGCTTTAGAGTCACCATACCCCCCCTTCTGAGCTGCTACGGCATATATATATATAATCACTGCACAGGAAATAAACCATTGTCTAAGTTTCGAGACAAGCACTACTTTTGTGTATTCATGAATACCGCAAAACCACTAAGTAGTTAAGTTAAACATAGATAGTCTGGACACACAAATGTGAGCTGGATTATATGTGTTTTGGGGGTTATTTTGGCAGGTTTTTGATTTGAGAGTAACCTAGGCCACTGAAGCCTGCTATGCCAAACTCTGCTCCGGTCCCTGGCTTTGACTGTCACGCCCAGCTTCCTGGGCACTTAAAGGACGCAGAGGAGAAACATTCCTCCAACAGATTTGGCAGGAACCTGTTTTATCAAAGCCAACAGAGGTGAGGGAGAAAATAGAGCTTTCCAAATTTGGGTCCAGGGGGACATGACAAATCTGCTGTACTCTCGGAGATGCAAATGTAGAAACTTCCATGGGTGGTGAGTAAATGGGACAAGAGCTCAGGATGACTTCATCCTTTTTTCCCATTATTACCAGGTATTCTGTAATAGCACTTGCAGGCTATAACCAAGACTGGGACCTGCTGTGCTAGCACTTGTATGGACAAGCAAATAGACACTGTTCTTGCCCCAAAAGGTTTAGACTAAAATCTTGAAAGCAAGATGATTTCGGCCTGAAGGATGTTATGACAGACAAAGAGCAGCAAAAGAGGGAAGTGAAGTGACTTGCTGAATGCCAGGAATACTTTGGAAGTCTTCTGCTGCCTGTTCTGCCAGTTTAGACACTCATGGGCTGTCCCAGATAAACACCACCACAAAGTGGAAGTCACTTAGTGGAATTAGAAGCAGAAGCTGCTGTGTTCACTCGTAGCCCACAGAGTTCCTAGATATCAGATACAGTTCTTTATCATTCAAAATTTTAGCTCTTTGGGGATTGATTTTACTTAGTATCTCTCTGGTTTCCCACCACACCCCTTGTGAAGAAATCAGACATTTGGAAAATTGTAATCTAAATAGCAATAGTTGCTCCATATCCTGGAAGTGATTTTTGATGTATCTGCATATTTTTCAGTTTCTCTCTCTGTCTCTATCATGATACCTGGGAGCATTTGCAAATCAGTTAAAAACATCACAACATATCAGATATGAATAACTATACGTTCCTCCTCACCCATCCCCATCCACGCTCCAGGCTTCCACTTCCCTAGGCAGATTTCTCAGGAGGAATCTGAGTGAATAGCTAGCCTTGCTGGATGCTTTGAAGGACAATACAGATTAACTTTTCCAACGCATTAGGGAAAGCAAGTTGTTGCTTAAGCTGAAGGTCCTGATTAGGAAATGCCTTCATCCACAAAGGTATATGTCAACCCCACCCGTACACACAGAAAGTTGAGATCTCTCAGATGCAAGATTGAAGTTCATCTCAACATCTGTAGAGATGAAAGGAGCTGCAGCATCCAAACCATGCTGGGCTTCATTTAGAGAGATCCAAACTGGGAATTTGGATTCCATTGCAACTGGAAACAAACTGGTGACCAGTTCAGCCTGCCAAGCAATGCAGCAATTAATGAATGCTCCCACAACCTCCCTGCTAGGTTATTCCAGAAGCACAGTTTGCTCTATGTTTAGTTTGCTAGGGTTTCTTTCTGGAAACTTAAACAACACCAGCTTGAGGCAGCCCCAACCCAGAGACCTGGGGAAAGTAAATTACACCACTGAGCTGCCACTAATAGGTAATACTTCCTGAGTTGCAAACACCGACTTAATGTGTTCNGGAGACACAGAAGCAGCCTTGGAAAGCCACCCATTAATGCATGGCCATTTTCTGTTACGTAAGACATCCCTTCTCTCCTTGCCTTGGCACAAAACTGAAACCCAGGTGTCTCATGGTGCATAGAAGGGGCATCCCCAGAGTTACTCATATGAAAGCTGAGACAAAAATGGGACTTGGCCCTTTCTGCTCTTGCCCACTGGATCCTGGCAGAGCACCTGCTCTTCTTTGCCTGGAGCTCCCAGGCTGAGCTGGGAGACACTCTTCTCTGCTATCACCACCACCAGGCTTCCTACACATCATTTATGCATCCAGAGTAAGTGGGATTCTCAACTTCCCATTGACTGAACTCCCAAATGGTCTACAGTAATTATTTCACTTAAAGTACGCTGAGGTTAAACTCCATCTTATAACATTCTTTGTCCTTTTGAAGCTCAGTCCACTTCCTGAATGACCACACTGCCTGGCCACCACAACGTAATCTCTAGACTTTTCATGCCTTGACATCCCTTGACATTGCCTATAACATGTGACTCACATATATGCATCTTGCTTACAGACTGTAGGACACTGTGTTCTCTCTAATCCTGAAATTCTTGACTCAGTAAATTCTGAAGTTAGCAGCTAATTCTGGTTCCCATTTCTGAGGGTCACTGAAAAATGAAGAGCCAAAATACTGAGTGCCTCACCGCAGCAGACCAAGGGGGTTCCCCTGACTGTAAATTTCTGAACAGAAAAGCATCTGTTGTTCTGGGCAGGCCATCAGGAAAGGAAAAGAAAAAACGCCGCCTCCTCTTCTCATCCCGCTCACTTCTGTGAAGGGATTTGGTCTGTATTTTTTGAGGTCCTGGAGGGTTTAGAAACCTTTATTATAGTTTTAGACTGAGAATTTCCCTTGATTCCTCTCTATTTTTTTCAGCAGAATTCTTCCTGTTTACATAAATTAAGGTTCTGGCCCCTTGTTTCCAACCCAACCAAGGAGGACTCAAGTACAATGAGACAGATTGTCCTTGCAGGATTTCTAGCTGTGTAGAGAATCCAAAGTGCCAGAAATCTTGTGGGAAGGGCTGTTTTCAGGGAAATTCCACCCCACAGTTTCCATACNAAAATTATTTTTTCCTTCTGCTTTAAACTACCTCACTTAAAATTAAATTGTGACACCAGTATTTCTCATTCCTTCTGGAAGTGTGGAAGGACAGGATTCATCTGGAGGGTGCCATCCTTAGCAGGTGAAAAAATTGCCACTGAAACAAATTGTAGCTGTGGCATGTGGTGTAGGTACAGCCAAGTGACATGTTAGGTGCTTGGAGGGCATCCTTTGGAGCTA